>AWOL01S0198863.1:0-17663 GCA_000715115.1 Nicotiana otophora | reverse complement strand
TTTTGTGGGTGACTTCTTGGGGTGGACCGGGCTCGAGCCTGCTCAGTGCCTAGGTTTGGCTCTGCAACTGGGCTATCGCTACTTGTTGAGCTTGTAACATTTCAAAAATCATACGCAGGTTGATCCCGTCTTTTCCAGTTTTTTGTGTATTTCGAACTGCAGATCGAGTTCCACCATGAATGTTATTTTCTGGGTCAGAATGTTGGTTCGCCTCAATGGCTACATGTGAATTAACGTCAATTAGATCTACGACTCGAGTTCCAACGGGGTCGGCGAGTGGCCTTTCATCTCCGAGCGTCAGGTTGTTATTCTCATCTTGAAGGCCAGCTTCATTATCGATAGGTAGGGCCATTAATTGAGAGTTCGTCGTTTTTAACCTGAAATAAAAGGCACTTCCAAGAGCAAGTGTAAAATAGTGTATTCACAGAGATTCGTACCAAATAACCACTATTGTCCTTAGCCCTATAGTGGGTGCCAAACTGTTTACCCGGAAAAATAGATAGAGTTGAATTTATACGTAGTTCNTTATACGTAGTTTTAAGGATACGTGGTATAAATTGGTACAAATTGGGAAAGATAAATAAGTATGCACTGAAATTAGTTATAAAAGAGATGAATGCAAACCAGATGAACCAGTTAGCCTAAGCCTTCAAATTTAATCACCTCCAAATTGGGTGAAGAACGATTGATAGAAGAAACAATATGACCAAAAATACCAAAAACCAAAGAGAAATAGTATTAGCATTATTCTCTGTATATATTAGAATGAATGTGTGTCTGAATCCGTGAATAAATAAATTGAGTCCCTGAATCAATTATAGCCTACTCTTAATATAGTGGAGGAATCCTACTTTGCATATAATTAAAAATATATAGTGGGGATCACATGATAGATTAATTAATTGGCTTTTTCTTGATTTCCGTCAAGATTCTCTCCCCAAATATGGTTATAACGGCTCTTTTGTTTCTTGGCTCTAGCCCGAACTCGACCGCTCTTGATCGTTATCGGCCTCAATTCGCTCGACCTCTATCTGGGATCGTTCTCGTTTTCGGNTTTCTTGATTTCCGCCAAGATTCTCTCCCCAAATATGGTTATAACGGCTCTTTTGTTTCTTGGCTCTAGCCCGAACTCGACCGCTCTCGATCGTTATCGGCCTCAATTCGCTCGACCTCTATCTGGGATCGTTCTCGATTTCGGTCTCGAATGGTCTCTATTTGCTCGACCTCTATCTTGGCTCGATATCGATCTTGGCTGAAACCGACCTTGGTTGGTTTCTAGGGCTCGAAATCAGCAGCCCGACTTCCCATCATAGCTTGATATTACAATGACGAACCTCGGTCCATCAAGCCCCAATCTCGATTATTCACACGAAGGGCAAACTCGATTTTGACCGTATACAATTAGGGAAAATCACTTTTTTATTTTATTTTGAGTGTTAAACCTTGATTTCATCCCAATTCAATGATCAATAAACTCCATCCTCAAGTGCCAGAACAGTCGTATATTTTTGGGATAAATAAAAAAATGAGACATGTGATATTCTTTATAAATAAATAAAAAAGCTGAAAATGACAAAAGTTTGTCTAACGACACTGTTAACAATGAGCTCAAGTTTCTTACCTTTTTTCCCCTTTAATAAGTTTCTTACTTCTAATATGAACCTAATCATGAGAAAGTGAAAGACTTTTGTGCATATGCAAAAGTATTAAAACAAAAAGGTTCCTGCCTGTCACGCCCCAAAATCGGGGAGCGCGACCGACGCTCAATCGAGTGAACCCGACCGAACAAGCCTCTTAGATTTTCTTCTACCCAAACTCATCCATGAATGGAGATAATACATATTTTCATTAATTAAAAAAAAAGGTGATCATGTCTATAATACCAATTCATTACCAATAGTTTCATCATTTTTAAAGTCTCAAATGGAACAAGTAATACCACCACAACATAAAATAGTTTGACTTTTCTAGCACCAATACACAACCCACACTATATCTACGGAGCCTCTATAGATAAAGAAGAGTACTATGATAATGTCGGCAACAAGGCCCCGGCTATACCTCGAACACAATACACAAAGAACAAAAGATACATGACCCCGGAATGAAGTGGGGCTCACCAAGTCAGTTGGGAAGAGAGTGCACCGCTATTACTGATCAATGTCTCCTGTTATGGAACCACCTGCATCCATTAAAGATGCAACGCCCCCGAAAAAAGGGACGTTAGTACCGTCGATTAGCACTAGTATGTATAATTAAACACCCTCTCAATAGAAAGAATAATATTACAAGGAGGAACAATCATAAAATCAATGGAAGCCTCGAACAATACCAAAACATCAAGTTAAGAACCGGATAATATTTCAAGTAAATTTCCATATTTTCAGGTTGTATATCCTTAGTACCAATATACCATCGTTCACAATACCATTATTCACAATACCAATTCCACCGTACTCTTAGCACGGAGTCTGATCACGACCCGATCGGCTAGGCCATCGCATTAGAGACATCGACCACAATCACTCTCAATACCAATACCACCGTACCTTTAATACGGAGTCCGATCATGACCTGATCGGCTAGGCTATCTCATTAGATACATTGACCACAATCACCATTTCAATAATAATTTCCAGCATAATCACCACCATGTGTACGTCATGGTGTCCGATCATGACCCGATAGGCTAGGCTATCTTATTCGAGACATCAACTTTTTTATATCAATCATCATATTTCATACTTCTTTCATATCTTTTCATTTCATTGGCACTAGTGGCCACAATTATAAAATCATTCTTGGCAAGTTGGCCGCATTTAGTATTTCATGCTCACCTTTTCAATTTCAAACATCTTCATCATCAAAAACATCAATAACAATTGGAATCAAGGTATGTAGTACATATGTCGGCAATTAAGAGTCTAAGGCACATAGAGATTCTTCACAAAATTTGGCATAATAGCCTTTGTTTGAACTTGACTTGAAGTTGAACATTTTTAATGCACAACCCATATTTTTATCACATCCTCAATTGACAACATAACATAAATAAAGCATTTGGGATACTTATTGAACATATATCTTTCAACCCAATCTTACTCAGAATAGCCAATTTTATAATGAACCACTCGGGACTTACATAAATTACATGAATGTGGTGGGATTCAATTCTAAGAGAAGAGTTAGACAACATAACTCAATGGAGCTTCCTTAAACTCTAAATGTTCCGGAATTCTTAGAAACTTCAATCTATTTTAGAAATATAATAAACTGAATCAAAATTAGGAAGATAATCATGGTTCTAGCTCATTTGAGCATTTTATCAAACACTAAGTGNATAATACATATTTTCATTAATTAGAAAAAAAGGTGATCATGTCTATAATACCAATTCATTACCAATAGTTTCATCATTTTTAAAGTCTCAAATGGAACAAGTAATACCACCACAACATAAAATAGTTTGACTTTCCTAGCACCAATACACAACCCACACTATATCTACGGAGCCTCTATAGATAAAGAAGAGTACTATGATAATGTCGGCAACAAGGCCCCGGCTATACCTCGAACACAATACACAAAGAACAAAAGATACATGACCCCGGAATGAAGTGGGGCTCACCAAGTCAGTTGGGAAGAGAGTGCACCGCTATTACTGATCAATGTCTCCTGTTATGGAATCACCTGCATCCATTAAAGATGCAACGCCCCCGGAAAAAGGGACGTTAGTACCGTCGATTAGCACTAGTATGTATAATTAAACACCCTCTCAATAGAAAGAATAATATTACAAGGAGGAACAATCATAAAATCAATGGAAGCCTCGAACAATACCAAAACATCAAGTTAAGAACCGGATAATATTTCAAGTAAATTTCCATATTTTCAGGTTGTATATCCTTAGTACCAATATACCATCGTTCACAATACCATTATTCACAATACCAATTCCACCGTACTCTTAGCACGGAGTCTGATCACGACCCGATCGGCTAGGCCATCGCATTAGAGACATCGACCACAATCACTCTCAATACCAATACCACCGTACCTTTAATACGGAGTCCGATCACGACCCGATCGGCTAGGCTATCTCATTAGAGACATCAACCACAATTTCAATTACAATTTCTAGCACAATCACCACCATGTATGCGGCATGGCGTCCGATCACAACCCGATCAGCTAGGCCGTCTCATCCGAGACATCAACCTTTTTATATCAGTCATCTTATTTCATACTTCTCTCACATCTTTTCATTTCATTAGCACTAGTGGCCATAATTATAAAATTATTCTTGGAACATTGTCCGTATTTAGTATTTCATGCTCACCTTTTCACTTTCTAATATCATCATCATCACCAACAACAACAACAATTCATATCAAGGTTTGTAGCACATATGTGAGCAATTAATAGTCTAAGGCACATAGAGATTCTTCACAAAATTTGACATAATAGACTGCGTTTGAATTTGACTTGAAGTCGAACATTTTTAATGCACAACCCATATTTTGAACATATCCTCAATTGATAACATAACATGAATAAAGCATTTGGGGATACTTATTTATATCTTTCAACACAAACTTACTCAGAATAGCCAATTTTATGGAGAGTTTAGCCAGCATACCTCAATTGAGATTTCTTACACTCTAAAATGTTTTGGAATTCTTAGATACTTCAATCTATTTTAGAAATATAACAAATTGAACCAAAATTAGGAGGATGACCATGGTTCTAGCTCATTTGGACATTTTATCAAATACTAGGTGTGTATAAGGTTTCAAGGTTCTTTTATGGAGGATTCCATCATCCCACAACCCATTCTTTATCATTCTTAGCTCAACAATCTTCTTACACCCTTTGATAACACATGCATACAAGATGAGCAACTCCCAATGCCAAAGAATTATTTTACTAATTACCCATTTCTAGTTAACTTTCGAAATTGAGGGTTAGAGTGTAGAATCTTATCTTTAGGATGAAGACCTTGTGGATTTTCCTTATTAATCTTCCAAGATTTGAGCAAAGATTGATGAAAATTTAGCCTAGGGTTTCCTCTCTCTAAAACATTAGATTTTAGCTCAAAAATGGTCCTTTGCGTCCATTTAACGAAGTAGGGTCGGGTTATAAAAACCAAAAAAATAAAGCTCTGGAATAGGGTCTGCGATCGCATAATTGATATGCGGTCCGCATATCGGCCGCATAATTTGGCCTTCGGAATTGGAAAAAACCTGTCTGGCTTTGCGGTCACTATGCGGCCCGTAGACCTGTTATGCGGTCGCATAGTCGACCGAAAAATGGCATCCAAACCTGCCCATACCTGCCTCACTTTGCGGCCATTATGCGGTCCGTAGAGTGATTCTGCGATTGCATAATGAACCGGAGAAACGCATTTCTCTGCCAAAAATCTTCCTTTACTCCTTAGTACATTGTTCACCCCAAAAAGTCCGACCCCGAATTTTTACAATTCTCAAACACGTAAGCCTAGTCCGGCACCACGAAACCTTACTTTCCTTATGTGAAAATTTTTACGGGGTCTTACACTGTCGAATATAAAATTTAAAGTGAATTGAAAGCAAAATTCTATGCTTAACTTAGATTTAAAAAAAAGTATTGTTAGTATTATTGTCAACATTTGAGTAAAGCTAGGATATGATACCGATCAAAAGAGAAAACCGTGAATTGTAGGATAAGCTAACACAACCCAAAATCTGAGAGGTACTTAAATCATAATTCTTAAAAATGTTTCCCTTTGATACTGAATGGTATCAAATAATAATAACATAGTGTAATTTCTTAAATATTAAAAGAAAATAAGAAAGGAGAAGTAAGAAACTTGGGTTAGTTTTAACGATGCCTTAGACTAACTTTTGCCGTTTTTAGTTTTTTTATTTATAAGTATAAGAGTTAAATGGATCTCACCCATTAATTATTTTAGAGTCCATATGGCATGAATCTACAAGGATATTGAATATTACTTTAGGCAATAATACTTGACTGGATCTTTTTCCATTCTTCATAGTGTAACATGCAATTCTTCATCAAAATTCCGATGATTTCCTGTGGCATATTTAGTGGAACACTAATTTCAATATCTCTGTTTTCCTTTTTAGCTCATTTGGATAGTACTTTGAAAGAAATTATTTCTTGTAATATGAAATCGTCTTTACTAGGTAGCACTTTACGACAAATATCAGACTTGCTATGTGAATCTCAATTGTTACGTTACGTGCCTTTGTATATTTTGATGATGTAACATTCTTCTTAATAAGTACCAGATTGGAAATTTGTTACACATCCTCAAAGTGTTCAAGAATAACAAGTCTCAAGTTTGGCACAAGTCCCCACAACTTGGGTCAAAGAAACGAGAGAGGAAACATATGCTCATCAGTGCCTCTGGTGACAGTACAAGTTAACTCTCTACAGCTGTAAAGTCGCTGCACTATTTTTTGCACATGTAATAATGCAACATTCACTTCCTTGAGCATGCCTTGTACTTGATATTTGCATACATCATCCTAATGACCTCACTTGTATATTACCAACATGAGGCAGGGAAAATCAACACACTTGCACAACCCTAAACACTCAATTCTCTCTCAAGTATGCTGAAAACTTCAAGTCATTAAAGAACAAAGCAACAATAGAACCAAGGACCAGATCCTAGCATCAAGTCTATCATATGTCCTTAGTATTGTTGTGTATTTATTAGTGTCATTTATTTGTAACTCCTACCCATATTACTTAGAAGTATTTCTATAGGAGAACTTTTATAAAATCATAAACCATGTATTTGTGCTTTGGCTAGAGTTAGTCAAAGTGTGTGATTTATAATAGAATTATTACAAAGACACTTGTAATCGAGTTGTTACAAGTAGGTGAGGGATTAAGAGGTTAATTCCTAGATTACAATAGGTTATAATCTGAAAGTTGCTCATTTAGTGAAGTTGAAATCCTACGAGGGTAGGTTGTGATTTTTAATCCCGTGAGCTGAGAGTTTTCCATGTAAAACTTTGTTATGTCTTTTACCTACTGCTCTGTGTGTGTGTGTTCTGTGAAAACTGATAGAGAACCAGGTTCTCAATACAGTTTGGTGGACCCTAAGTTTACATCAATTGGTATCAGAGCAGGTTCTTTCTACAAGGCTAATACCTAGAAAGGATCCACATGGCTGCTCCACCAAACTTTGAAGAAGGTCAATCACCGAGATTCAATGGACATTATTACAGATGGTGGAAGACAAGGAAGCATAATTTTATCATGGCTGAGGATTCTGAGCTCTGGGATATCATATGCGATGGACCTTCGTTCCCATGAAGACCATTGGGAAGCCAGCAGTGACAATTCCAAAAATAAGGAAGGAGTACAACGATGCTGACCGCAAAGCAATAGAGAAAAACTTCCGAGCAAAAACGATCCTCATCTGTGGTATTGGTCAAGACGAGTATAACAGAATCTCTGTCTGTCAATCCGCCAAGGAGATCTGGGAGACTCTCCAAACAGCACATGAAGGGACAACTCAAGTTAAGTAGTTAAAGATCGACATGCTCACTACTGAGTATGAACTATTCAGGATGATTGATGATGAGTCCATTCAGGACATGCATACTCGATTCACCTCCATCATCAATGAGATCCACTCGCTGGGAGAAATCATTCCAAGAAACAAACTTGTCAGGAAGATACTTAGAGTATTACCTGGATCTTGGGAAAGCAAAGTTAATACCATTAAAAAGGCAAAAGATCTTCAAAAGCTAACCATTGATGAACTCATTGGTAATCTGAAGACTTATGAAATGAAGAAGAAGAAGTACCATGAAAGAAGAGAGCCCAAAAAGGAGAAGAACTCGGTCCTCAAGTTAGACAACAATGACTCAAGTGGTGAGGATGCTGACATGGCCTACTTGACAAAGCAATTTAAGAAAATGGTTCGCATGAATTGAGGCATTCCAAAAAGGGGAAGCTCCAGCAAACCAAGAGGTTATGACTTGTGTCATAAATGTGGGAAGACCAGACATTTCATCAAAGATTGTCCTCTCCTCAAGCAAGACCAGTACAAGCACAACACGGACAAAGCAGCCAAGAGGAACCAGGTTCCTGACAAGAGATTCAAGAGAAAAGATGTCACTGACAATGTTGTAAAAAAGCTCTTGTTGAATGGGGAGATTTTTCCAATGAATCTGGGGAAGACGATGGACAAGGTGACACCTCCACGATGGCAGTTGAAATCAAAGCAGTTGAATATGACTCTATCTTTGTCCTGATGGCAAAATCTAACAATGGTGAGGATGATGATGATGAGGTAAGCTTTCTAGACGTTCAAAGAAATTTGAAGTCTTACTCTCAAAAGAAGCTTATATCCTTGGCAAATGTTTTAATTGATGCTTATCATAACCTTATAAATGATAAAAATGTGTTAACTGTGGAACTAGGAGAGGTAAAACATAAGAGAGATGATCTGGTAGTCGTAGTGGTTGACCTAAAAGAAACCATTGAGGTTCTAAAGAGAGAAAAAGATGTTCTAACTGAAAAAATTAAAAACATAGAGCATGAGAGAGATGACATGTTGTTAGTAGTTGTGGATCTAAAAGAAACAATTGAGGAATTAAAAAGGGGAAACAGTTCTAGGAACATCCAAAAGGGAAAGGAAGTTGCAAGTGAGGCACATATTAAGCTTGAAAATTGGTGAAATCTANAAACTGATAGAGAACCAGGTTCTCAATACAGTTTGGTGGATCCTAAGTTTACATCAATTGGTATCAGAGCAGGTTCTTTCTACAAGGCTAATACCTAGAAAGGATCCACATGGCTGCTCCACCAAACTTTGAAGAAGGTCAATCACCGAGATTCAATGGACATTATTACAGATGGTGGAAGACAAGGAAGCATAATTTTATCATGGCTGAGGATTCTGAGCTCTGGGATATCATATGCGATGGACCTTCGTTCCCATGAAGACCATTGGGAAGCCAGCAGTGACAATTCCAAAAATAAGGAAGGAGTACAACGATGCTGACCGCAAAGCAATAGAGAAAAACTTCCGAGCAAAAACGATCCTCATCTGTGGTATTGGTCAAGACGAGTATAACAGAATCTCTGTCTGTCAATCCGCCAAGGAGATCTGGGAGACTCTCCAAACAGCACATGAAGGGACAACTCAAGTTAAGTAGTTAAAGATCGACATGCTCACTACTGAGTATGAACTATTCAGGATGATTGATGATGAGTCCATTCAGGACATGCATACTCGATTCACCTCCATCATCAATGAGATCCACTCGCTGGGAGAAATCATTCCAAGAAACAAACTTGTCAGGAAGATACTTAGAGTATTACCTGGATCTTGGGAAAGCAAAGTTAATACCATTAAAAAGGCAAAAGATCTTCAAAAGCTAACCATTGATGAACTCATTGGTAATCTGAAGACTTATGAAATGAAGAAGAAGAAGTACCATGAAAGAAGAGAGCCCAAAAAGGAGAAGAACTCGGTCCTCAAGTTAGACAACAATGACTCAAGTGGTGAGGATGCTGACATGGCCTACTTGACAAAGCAATTTAAGAAAATGGTTCGCATGAATGGAGGCATTCCAAAAAGGGGAAGCTCCAGCAAACCAAGAGGTTATGACTTGTGTCATAAATGTGGGAAGATCGGACATTTCATCAAAGACTGTCCTCTCCTCAAGCAAGACCAGTACAAGCACAACACGGACAAAGCAGCCAAGAGGAACCAGGTTCCTGACAAGAGATTCAAGAGAAAAGATGTCACTGACAATGTTGTAAAAAAGCTCTTGTTGAATGGGGAGATTCTTCCAATGAATCTGGGGAAGACGATGGACAAGGTGACACCTCCACGATGGCAGTTGAAATTGAAGCAGTTGAATATGACTCTATCTTTGTCCTGATGGCAAAATCTAACAATGATGAGGATGATGATGATGAGGTAAGCTTTCTAGACGTTCAAAGAAATTTGAAGTCTTACTCTCAAAAGAAGCTTATATCCTTGGCAAATGTTTTAATTGATGCTTATCATAACCTTATAAATGATAAAAATGTGTTAACTGTGGAACTAGGAGAGGTAAAACATAAGAGAGATGATCTGGTAGTCGTAGTGGTTGACCTAAAAGAAACCATTGAGGTTCTAAAGAGAGAAAAGATGTTCTAACTGAAAAAATTAAAAACATAGAGCATGAGAGAGATGACATGTTGTTAGTAGTTGTGGATCTAAAAGAAACAATTGAGGAATTAAAAAGGGAAAACAGTTCTAGGAACATCCAAAAGGGAAAGGAAGTTGCAAGTGAGGCACACATTAAGCTTGAAAATTGGTGAAATCTAGTATGTGTGCTGAATTTGAAAGAAATAGACAACTTCAAGAAGATCTAGGCAGAGTTAAAAATGACCTAGAAAAATCTCTAAAGTGGACATGTTCCTATGATATAATCACTGCCATGTATACAAGCAACTATGGGAACAGGCAGGGAGTCGGGTTCCTAAAGGAAAGGACTCCCTACAATCTACATAGCAAGTATCTTATTGTCTCTAATAACTGGCTTTGCACTCACTGTGGTAACACTAGGCACTTTAAAGAAAACTATAAGGCTAGAATTTAGTCCAAACAGAAAAATAAGTTTTTTTTATAGAAAAGGCAACTACTGCTAAAGAACCCGGCTCCTTCATTAAAAAGCGTGTAATGCCTGCTTGGACAAAAAAAAGTTTAATTCGCCCTTTTCCTCACTACAAGGGGCCCAAACGTGTTTGGGTTCTTAAGTCTAATCCTTGATTTTCTTGTGCAAGGATCAGTAAAAAGAAACAGCCAAAAATATTATATGGATAATGGCTGCTCTAATCATATGACTGAAAGCATTGATGATTTTCTTTCATTCAAAGCCCTGCAAGGAGAGAGTGTGTCCTTTGGCAATGGCAAAAAGGGATACATTCTGGGAGTAAGAAGAGTTGGGAAGACTCTCACTCATTGAATTGAGAATGTGTGCTATATAAATGGCCTGAAATATAGTCTACTGAATGTTTCTCAAATTTGCGACAAAGGAAACAAAGTGGAGTTCTTATCAAAAATCTGCACAGTCACAAATCTCGTGACTGGTGAAGTGGTTCTGTTCGCAAAAAGATTCAACAATATCTATGTTGCTAATTTAGAGTCTTTTCACAGTGGGGATCTTACATGTCTAAGTGTTGTTGATGATGATGTTGAGTTGTGGCACAGAAGATTAGGACATACAAGCTTTTCATTGCTGAATAAGTTGTTCAAGAAGGACCTGGTCTGTCGGCTGCCCAAGTCAAGGTTCAAAGATTACAAGGAGTGTGATGCATGTGTAAGAGGAAAGCAAGCCATGACCTCTTTCAAGCCCAAGAATGAAGTAAGCACCTTAAGGCCACTTGATCTCCTCCATATGGATCTATGTGGACATATGGCAATGCCAAGAAGAGGAGGAAAGAAGTACATTTTTGTCATAGTTGATGACTACTCCAGGTTCACATGGACCCTGTTTCTCATAACCAAGGATGAAACCTTTCTTGTCTTTGTTGTATTCGTAAAGCAGATTCAAGTGAAGATGAACCATAATGTTGTAAGTATAAGGTCTGATAATGGCACATAGTTTGACAATACGAAATTTGACGAATTCTGTGCTGAAAATGGTATAAGTCACAATTTTTCAGCTCCCAGAACACCCCAACAAAATGGTGTCATGGAGAGAAAAAATAGGACTCTTGAAGACATGGCAAGAACTATGCTAATTGACAATGGTGTAGACCTCTTGAACAAAACTCCGTATGAATTACTGAACGGGAGGAAGCCCAAGCTAACTCACCTAAGAACGTTTGGATGCAAATGCTTCGTTCTCAATAATGGTAAGGACGCACTGGAAAAATTTGATGCCAAAAGTGATGAAGGAATCTTTCTTGGATACTCCTCACAAAGCAAAGCATACAAGGTCTACAACAAAAGGACTCAATGTGTTAAATAAAGCATACATGTAATATTTGATGGATCACACCATCTGTGTAGGAAAGATTCACATGATAAGATTGATCAAGACGGAGAGCAGTCGAAGGTTCCTGGATAAGTCATTGATATGGCAAATGAAAAGGCGGAATTGATGAGCCAAGTCAAGGAATCCAATGAAGAAAATACAACAGAACCTTCAACTGATGCAGAAGAACCTGGTTCCTCCATCACAACAACTGAAGCAGAGGACAAAGTTGTTGATGCCGTGCAAGGAACTCCTGATGCTAAGCAGAGAAGTGGTACTCACCCACCCATAGATGCCAACAATGAATCCCATTTTGAGGAACCCAGATCTTCACACAATGTGATTCAGGTGTCTAACTGGAAGCAGAAAAGTTCACATCCTTTCCAAAATGTGATCACTCCTCTTGATTCAGGAATTCAAAACAGATCAAAGACAAGAAACTCATTTGCCTTCTCAGCAATCCTCTATCAAATTGAGCCTAAAAGTATCAAGGAGGCATTGAAAGATGTTGACTGGATTACTTCTATGCAAGATGAACTCCATTAATTTGAGAGGAACCGTGTATGGCACCCGGTTCCTCGACCCTTAGACAGAACGATTATAGGAATCGGGTGGGTGTTCAGAAACAAGCTTGATGAATTTGGTAATAGAACAAGGAACAAGGCCAGGTTAGTAGTTAAAGGCTATAATAAAGAAGAAGGGATCGACTATGATGAGACTTTTGCCCCAGTTGCTCAAATGGAAGCCATCAGAATCCTCATTACATTTGCATCTCATATGGAATTCAAACTGTTCCAAATGGATGTCAAAAATGCATTTCTGAATGGATATTAAAAGGAGGAAGTTTTCGTCAAACAATCACCTGGTTTTGAGTGTCATGATCATCCTAAACATGTGTTCAAACTTGACAAGGCATTATATGGTCTGAAACAGGCTAATGTTGGCTCGACCTAATTGGATATGCTAATGCTGATTATGTTAGTTATCTGGTAGATAGAAAGAGTACATATGGCATGACTCACTTTCTAGGGTCATGCTTAATCTCATGGGGTACAAAGAAACAAAACTCTATGGCTCTTTCAACTACAGAAGCTGAATAAGTGGCAATTGCCTCTTATTGTGCTCAACTTCTGTGGATCAAGCAACAATTGGAGGACTTTGGTGTGTTTTCGGATTGTGTGCCAATACTGTGTGATAACACAAGTGTTCTCAACATGGAAAAAAATCCAGTTCAGCATAAACGAACAAAGCACATTGATGCGCGATATTTTTTTCTCAGGGATAATGTTGAAAAAGGCCTCATCTGCACGAAGTTTTGCAAAATAGAGGACCAGGTAGCAGATATCTTCACCAAAGCTTTGAGAAGAGAGCACTTTGAAAGGAATCGACTGGCTTTGGGGCTGATAAAATCAAATTGAGTACCATGTCCCTCAATAATTGGCTATGAAAGAATGAACATGTAAATATGCTAAAAAATATTTTTTGACAAATTCTAACTCATCTATATACCATTACAAGTAAACACGCATGGAAATTACAGAGTGCAAAAGCAACCAATAACTTTGCATCTGAGTAAAAAGATGAAGCTCTCATTTAAAAAACTCAGTCAGGGAACCTGGTTCCCTTGACTCGGGATAGTAGTTCTTTGTACACTCATGCACACTTTAAATGGCTAAAAAAGTGCCACGTCATTAAATGTTCTCTCTCTCTCTCTCTCTCTCTCTCTCTCTCTCTCTCTCTCTCTCATCTACTTAAAACCAAACGTCACACTCGTTGGTAACCAAACCATCTACCCAATACGTTACACTCGTTTGCAACCGGTCCCTCACTCCCTATAAATAACCCCAAAAGGCGTCTCTTTCCCAACTATCCACATCAAAGACACAAAATTCTCTGCTCTTTCAAAAGCAAACCCTCTCTTTCTTGTGTCTCCACTTCCAAACTCTATTATGTTTCAGAATCCAGAGCTTTCCAGCACTACCAGTGTCATTCCCCTTATGTCTTCGTCTCACGAAGCACAGGAATGTGTGTCTGAGTCTCAACCATCACCCATTCAAAAACCCACACTAGACCAATAACCACTTACTAGCTCTTCTCCAACCCAATCGAGTTCTGTTTCTCATCGCAGTCGTAAAACTCAGAACCCCAAGATNTCACCCACCCATAGATGCCAACAATGAATCCCATTTTGAGGAACCCAGATCTTCACACAATGTGATTCAGGTGTCTAACTGGAAGCAGAAAAGTTCACATCCTCTCCAAAATGTGATCACTCCTCTTGATTCAGGAATTCAAAACAGATCAAAGACAAGAAACTCATTTGCCTTCTCAGCATTCCTCTATCAAATTGAGCCTAAACATATCAAGGAGGCATTGAAAGATGTTGACTGGATTACTTCTATGCAAGATGAACTCCATTAATTTGAGAGGAACCGTGTATGGCACCCGGTTCCTCGACCCTTAGACAGAACGATTATAGGAATCGGGTGGGTGTTCAGAAACAAGCTTGATGAATTTGGTAATAGAACAAGGAACAAGGCCAGGTTAGTAGTTAAAGGCTATAATAAAGAAGAAGGGATCGACTATGATGAGACTTTTGCCCCAGTTGCTCAAATGGAAGCCATCAGAATCCTCATTACATTTGCATCTCATATGGAATTCAAACTGTTCCAAATGGATGTCAAAAATGCATTTCTAAATGGATATTAAAAGGAGGAAGTTTTCGTCAAACAATCACCTGGTTTTGAGTGTCATGATCATCCTAAACATGTGTTCAAACTTGACAAGGCATTATATGGTCTGAAACAGGCTAATGTTGGCTCGACCTAATTGGATATGCTAATGCTGATTATGTTAGTTATCTGGTAGATAGAAAGAGTACATATGGCATGACTCACTTTCTAGGGTCATGCTTAATCTCATGGGGTACAAAGAAACAAAACTCTATGGCTCTTTCAACTACAGAAGCTGAATAAGTGGCAATTGCCTCTTATTGTGCTCAACTTCTGTGGATCAAGCAACAATTGGAGGACTTTGGTGTGTTTTCGGATTGTGTGCCAATACTGTGTGATAACACAAGTGTTCTCAACATGGAAAAAAATCCAGTTCAGCATAAACGAACAAAGCACATTGATGCGCGATATTTTTTTCTCAGGGATAATGTTGAAAAAGGCCTCATCTGCACGAAGTTTTGCAAAATAGAGGACCAGGTAGCAGATATCTTCACCAAAGCTTTGAGAAGAGAGCACTTTGAAAGGAATCGACTGGCTTTGGGGCTGATAAAATCAAATTGAGTACCATGTCCCTCAATAATTGGCTATGAAAGAATGAACATGTAAATATGCTAAAAATGTTTTTTGACAAATTCTAACTCATCTATATACCATTACAAGTAAACACGCATGGAAATTACAGAGTGCAAAAGCAACCAATAACTTTGCATCTGAGTAAAAAGATGAAGCTCTCATTTAAAAAACTCAGTCAGGGAACCTGGTTCCCTTGACTCGGGATAGTAGTTCTTTGTACACTCATGCACACTTTAAATGGCTACAAAAGTGCCACTTCATTAAATGTTCTCTCTCTCTCTCTCTCTCTCTCTCTCTCACACACACACACACACACATCTACTTAAAACCAAACGTCACACTCGTTGGTAACCAAACCATCTACCCAATACGTTACACTCGTTTGCAACCGGTCCCTCACTCCCTATAAATAACCCCAAAAGGCGTCTCTTTCCCAACTATCCACATCAAAGACACAAAATTCTCTACTCTTTCAAAAGCAAACCCTCTCTTTCTTGTGTCTCCACTTCCAAACTCTATTATGTCTCAGAATCCAGAGCTTTCCAGCACTACCAGTGTCATTCCCCTTATGTCTTCGTCTCACGAAGCACAGGAATGTGTGTCTGAGTCTCAACCATCACCCATTCAAAAACCCACACTAGACCAATAACCACTTACTAGCTCTTCTCCAACCCAATCGAGTTCTGTTTCTCATCGCAGTCGTAAAACTCAGAACCCCAAGATATTTATTGCTCCAACCTCTCCTTCTGCCTCGCCAGAAAAAATGGTAGATGACGAAATAATAGACGGAGATGAGGGACAAGAGGTATCCAGTCAGAAGGTTGGGGAAACCTCTGATACTCATCAAGATGTGGTCGGCAGTGGTGAAGTCTCAACAGTTTCCACTCCAAGCTTTGATCTAGATATAGCCACTCAAACAGGTAATATTCCTACCGCATTTTCTGATACTATTTTGGGGGTGAATGGGAGAGAAGCCATTGAGAATGTGTTACTGATTTCTACTAAGGGAGGTTTAGTTAGAGGATATGAGTGTGATGATGAGACCATTGGGTCTCATAGGGGAGGTGAAAGCCACAAAGTTGAAGGTGGGGAACTGGTGGTTGAAGGTGGGGAATTAGTGCCCTTGCTTGGCACCAGTCAGTACTACTGGGGAAAGAACAGAGAGACCTGATCCCTCGGCCCAAGAAGAGCACTATGTTCCCACTTGGGATGAAACATATTGCTCCTCAAAAGAGCTCCAGGTCAGTACTTATCCTGCTCATTCTCCTCACTTCGATGCTGAGTTATTAAACTATGTCATTCCTAAGATGAGATCTTTATCCGAAGAGGAAAATAAAAATAGTGAGGTAGACTATGACAATGTGACGGTGGCAAACTTCATTGCTCCCAGAAGTGGTAGGGCAATTCCCAAAAATCCCATTCTCAAAAGACCCACCACCATGCAGCAAAAGAAAGAAGCTTATGAGTCTGTTCTGAAGAAAACCAAAGAGGAAAAGAGAAGAAGAAGGTTGGTGAAAGGGGGAAAGCTAGTCAATGAGGAGGATGTGCCTCCAGCACATGTTGTTCATGTTGATGATGAATAGGTGAATGAGGAACCTTCTTCCTTAATTCTTAAATTCTCTAAGAAACCAATGATTCCAAGGCCCGGGAGAGGGCCATATGTGAAAGTTGTAGAGGAGAAAAGTGTTGAGGGAGTGAAGTCTAGTGAAAAATCTTCTGAGAAGACTGAAAAGAAGGAGGAAACTGTGAGGAAGTCTATGAAGAGGAAAGCTAGTGACAACGAGGAACCTGGTTCCTCCAAGAAGGCCAAAGTGAATGTGCCAAAGGGTGGAGGCAGAGAAAACCTTAGGAAGCAGAGGGTGCTATGGGGCAGAACCTTCGCTCCTAACATTCTTGACATGGCAGGGATGCGACAATTGTTTGACATTTGTGAGTTTCAAAAGTGGACACACTTGTTCACCAATGAGATCTCCAAGGTGTATGATGAAGAGGTGTGTAGCTTCTACGCAGATATGTTTACAGTGGAAGATGATAACATTTGCTTGAAGGTCAATGGCGTAGATTTTGTGATTGACGAGGTTGTTATAGGGGTATTTTGGGAGTGCCTACTGAAGGGATCTCATCCATTGAGGGGACATGTTCTCCTAACTTCAGAAGTTCCATTCTGAAGATGATAGTGTGCAGCAGGGGGAACAGGTGCACAAGAAGGCCCTCCTTCCAGTGTATCAACTTCTGTTTGATATGGTGAATAAGGTCTTACTTCCACGTGTAGAAAGATGTTCTATCACTTCAAAAACAGACATGTTCCTCATAGAAGCACTGTATACCTACCCCACCATCAATCTGCCTGGTCTTATGA
>AWOL01S0198770.1:13169-28342 GCA_000715115.1 Nicotiana otophora | reverse complement strand
TCATTTTCCAATAAGAAAGTCACAAAATCTGGTCCAAATGAAGTAGATGTTCTTTGACGTTTATTACATCTTGGATCCTCCTGATTAAATATACTTTCTTTTGTTTCTTCCCGAGGTCATTTAGATCTTTCATCAATCGAGTCACATTTANTTCAAAGTTCTGGGTATGTTCTAAATATCCCAAAACTCGTTTCATTGCCATCCAATGAGATTGGCCTGGATTGCTCGTATATCGACTCAGTTTACTTATAGCACAAGCTATGTCTGGTCGTGTACAATTCATGATATACATTAAGCATCCCAATACACGAGCATAATCCAATTGTGATATGCTTTGGCCTTTGTTCTTTGCTAATGCAAGATTCACGTCAATTGGAGTCTTTGCAACTTTAAAGCCCAAGTGCTTGAATTTTTCAAGTACTGTCTTAATATAATGAGATTGTGACAATGCCAGACCTTGAGGAGTCTTATTGATCTTAATTCCCAGAATTAAATCAGCAACTCCCAAGTCTTTCATATCAAACTTGCTATTGAACATACGCTTAGTAGCATTTATGTTGGCAATGTCATTACTCATTATCAGCATATCATCCACATATAGGCAAACAATGACTATGTGATTTGGAACATTTTTAATGTACACGCATTTATCACATTCATTTATCTTAAAACCATTTGACAACATTGTTTGGTCAAATTTCGCATGCCATTGTTTGGGTGCTTGTTTTAGTCCGTAAAGAGACTTAACAAGTCTACATACCTTCTTTTCTTTACCTGGAACCACAAACCCTTCAGGTTGTTCCATGTAAATTTCTTCCTCCAACTCTCCATTTAAGAAGGCCGTCTTAACATCCATTTGATGAATTTCAAGACCATACACTGCAGCTAATGCTACTAACATCCGTATGGACGTAATTCTTGTAACTGGAGAGTATGTATCAAAGTAGTCTAGACCTTCTCGTTGTCTATACCCTTTGACTACGAGCCTTGCCTTGAATTTATCAATAGTGCCATCATCTTTGATTTTTCTCTTAAAAATCCATTTAGAACCCAAAGGTTTATTTCCAGGAGGAAGATCAACCAATTCCCATGTATGGTTGTTCAATATGGATTCTATTTCACTATTGACTGCCTCTTTCCAAAACAATGATTCCGAAGAAGTCATAGCTTCTTTAAATGTTTGAGGCTCATTCTCCAATAAGAAAGTCACAAAATCTGGTCCAAATGAAGTAGACGTTCTTTGACGTTTACTACGTCTTGGATTCTCCTGATTACATGTACTTTCTTTTGTTTCTTCCCGAGGTCGTTTAGATCCTTCACCAAACGACTCACATTCCTTTTTATACGGATATATATTTTCAAAAAACTCAGCATTATCTGATTCTATAACCGTATTATTATGAATGTCGGGATTTTCTGATTTATGAACCAGAAATCGATATGCTTTACTATTGGTCGCATATCCTATGAAAACACAATCAACGATTTTCGGTCCTATTTTTAATCTTTTGGGTTTAGGAACTTGCACTTTTGCCAAACACCCCCACACTTTAAAATAATTCAAGTTGGGCTTTCTTCCTTTTCATTTTTCATATGGAATGGATTGTGTTTTGCTATGGGGTACTCGATTTAGTATCCGGTGAGCTGTAGGAATGGTTTCCCCCCACAAGTTCTATGGCAAACCAGAACCTATCAACAATGCGTTCATCATCTCCTTTAATGAATAATTCCTTCTTTCCAAAATATCATTGGATTGGGGCGTGTAAGGGGACGTTGTTTGATGAATAATTCCATATTCTAAACATATTTATTCAAAAGGAAATTCATATTCACCACCCCTATCACTTCTTATCATTTTGATTTTCTTGTTAAGTTACGTTTCAACTTCATTTTTGTATTGCATGAATGCGTCTATTGCTTCATCTTTATTATTAAGTAAGTAAACATAGCAATATCGAGTATTGTCGTCAATAAAAGTTATGAAATACTTCTTTCCATCGCGAGATGGTATTGACTTCATGTCGCAAATATTTGTGTGAATTAAGTCTAAAGGATTTGAATTCCTTTCAACTGACTTATAAGGATGTTTAAAATACTTAGATTCCACACATATTTGACATTTTGATTTGTCGCATTCAAACATAGGCAATACTTCCGAATTAATTATTTTCCGTAAGGTTTTATAATTGACATGACCCAAACGTATATGCCATAATTCATTTGACTCAAGTAAGTAAGAAGAAGCTGAAATTTTATTATTATTCTCAATAACCATTAAATTCAGCTTGAAAAAGCTCTCAGTGAGGTAACCTTTTCCTACAAACATCCCATTCTTACTTATTACAACCTTATCGGATACAAAAACATACTTAAACCCGTTCTTAACAAGAAGTCCAGCAGAGACTAAGTTCTTTCTAATCTCGGAAATATGAAGGACGTTGTTCAAAGTCACCACCTTACTAGAAATTATATTCATAAATATCTTCCCACATCCTTCAATTTTGGCCGTTGTAGAATTTTCCATAGAAAGCATCTCTTCGGATCCAACAGGAGCATATGTAGCAAACATTTCTCTAACAGCACAAACATGGCGAGTGGCTCCAGAATCGATCCACCACTCCTTAGGATTTCCCACTAGGGTGCATTCAGAAAGCATAGCACACAAGTCATCAACATCTTCGTGCTTTTCAACCATGTTTGCTTGACCCTTCTTCTTGTCTTTCTTTGGAGCACGACAATCTGCAAATCTGTGTCCAGATTTTCCATAGTTGTAGCAATTTTCGTTGAACCGCTTCTTGCTTGGGTTGCTTTTTGGTCCAGAAGCCTTCTTCCTCTTTCTATCCTCAACAATGTTTGCTCCCATTATTGTTGAGTTTCTACGGCCTTTCTTTTCAGCAGCTTTGTTGTCATCTTCGATTCTCAACCGAACAATGAGATCTTCAAGGGACATCTCCTTGCATTTGTGTTTCAAGTAGTTTTTGAAGTCCTTCCACAAAGGAGGCAACTTCTCAATCATTGCTGCAACTTGGAATGCTTCATTGATGACAAGACCTTCAATGAAAATTGTATTAGTAAAAACAATATAATTAATACTTTCAACACTAGTATTAATTTGACTTATACCTTCAGCAAGGAGATCGTGAATAATCACTTGCAATTCCTGGACTTGGGTAATAATAGACTTGCTATCTACTATTTTGTAGTCCAAAAATTTAGCGGCAATGAATTTCTTTAACCCGACATCTTCCATTTTGTATTTCCTTTCAAGCGCTATCCACAGTTATTTTGACGTCTCCACATTACTATAGACGTTATGCAGATCGTCCTCCAATCCTCTAAGAATGTAATTCTTGCATAGAAAATCAAAATGCTTCCACGCCTCAGTCACGAGAAAGCGTTCATTTTCTGGAGTTTCGTCGGGCATAACAGGAACATCTTCCTTAGTGAACTTCTGCAGACTTAAAGTCGTCAAGTAGAAGAACATTTTTTGCTGCCACCACTTGAAATCAATCCCGAAAAATTTTTCGGATTTTTCTGTCGGTGCCAATGCCTGTGTTGTTCGGCTTGTCGATGCATTGGCATTCACCATAGGAACAGTCTGGTTCTCGTTGTCATTCGTCATTTCTGTAAAAGAATGACACAAACAAATGTTAAAATCACGTAGATTTTAATCTCCACTGTAGTAGAAAACCACACAGGTTTTAGTCTGCAAAAACAGTGAGTATAACACAAATACAGAAAATATTAAATTCCTTAAGCTTGTTAGCTAATTGTAATTGTTAGGGTTTTAAGCTTAAATGTAGCTTAAGCTTGTTATTTTACGGTATTTGTAAAATAATTCTGGAGAAGATAAAATGACGTATAAATAAAAATGTAAAAGAAATAGAATTTAATCCGAGCCCACTAAATTCACAGTGTTTCCTTAAGGACTTTAATCCCCTCCTAGTATCCAAGGTTGTGGATTATTTCCTCCCAGAATAAAACGAATTACACACTGTTGTAGTGGTACTTCAAAACTAAAGTGTTTCAGCGAACACAAAGATCGGTAGCAAATCACACTTACTGTTGCTTCCTTTGTAGTTAAAACAATGCAGAAGAAAGAAGGAGAACTCAGAAATTTGTATGGAAAATCTGAGAGAACGGACTGGTATTTATAGCCAATGTTGAGCTCAAACTGAAGAGGTGCAACTCTTCAGAAGGGCTGTTTGTGTAAAACGACCCTAACATAAATGGCTTTTACAAAAAGCGAAGGGCATATACTGTTCCGTTGGATTTAATATTAATTTTTTGTTTTAAAAAAATGGATATTTAATAACATTTCTGTTAATATTTACTATTAACAAATAAATTTGGTCCAAAACATTCATCAATCGATCATTTGACCAAATCCAAATCCATCTGAAGCCGAAGCCGAGCCGAGCGAGCGACGACGACGACGACGGCGCGAGGCTTGCCTTCTTCTTAACTCTTTAAGAGCTAGAAGAAGAGCAATTGTATATATACCCATCAAAAACGTTTTCCTCTTCCAATATGGGATAATGTCCCTTTGTCAAGGAGGGAAACTCAAATATTTTTAATTTTCCTCCATTTCCCATTCACCCTTTTTCAAGCTACATTTAAGCTTAAAAACCCAACAATATATGCCCCGCGTAATTCTGTCTTTGGTTACTTTTGATCCTCTCCAGTTTTAGGAATGTCAAACAGGGCGAGGTGATTGAGTCTAAACCCGCAATATTTCAACCCCTCCCCCTCAGCAATTTTATTTGTTTTCAACCTGCCCTACCCCTCTGCTTAAGTTCTCTCTAATTATTTATTTTTTTCATTTTGTTATTTTTATTATTATTTCTTTTTTCTCATTTGAGTGGTTAGAATTTTTGAAATATATGCAAGATTACGTTGGTTAATTTTTACATTATAGCATTTGCCATAGCTACTTTTATGTTGGGACACCAAGCTTGCCACTTGTATACGGGTAAAATCGGGCCCGTTGAACATCTCGGTTTTTCGGTAAGACAAACGGGACTGGAACGTGATCATAAGGAATCGGAGTCTAGGTGAAAAACCTCTCGCATGGAGGATCGAGCAAAACATCCACCCTTGGAAGCATCGGGGCCACATCTCCTAGGTCCGGTTCGAATCTCTCAGCTTCGAAGAGAATTACCAAATGGTCGAACACGACGAACAAAGAACCGTGACATCCGTGCCCAACCGGATGTCACGGCGTAAATCTCGGTACGTATTAGAAGTGAATCACTGATTAGCATAAAGAAAGATTTTTATCCTTTTTTTAGAATTGTACTTAGGGTGAAACTCCCCTACTATATAAAGGGGTAACTAACTGTTCATTAGGGGCACTATAACACGTATATCAAGGCAATTCATTTCAATTCTCTTTTTTGTTCAAAGTTCTTATTCTTGTTCTTAAGTTCTTCATAAGTATAAGCTTGGAATCGAGGGCAGGTTCTTCATCGAGCTATCAACCGAGATCGGAATCACCCTTATCATTTTTTTGGTCATCTATTACATTTTTCATTTACTTAATTTAACGTCATTAATCAATCGTATTAAATTAATCCAAATATCCTTAAAACTACATATAAATTCCAGTGTTATCCATTTTTTAGGATAAACAGTTTGGCGCCCACCGTGGGGCTAGGGATAATAGTGGTAATTTGATACAAATTTCCATATCACACTCTATTTTACACTTGTTCTTTGAGATTTTAATTTCCGGTCAAATTCAAAATGTCGAACTCTCAATCTGCTCCTTTGAACATTAATTTTGAGTCTGGACACCAGGGCGAGAACAAAAATGTAGTACCCAACAACGAGGTGCCCGCTATTGACACCAACAGAGTTCCAGTCGCGGACCCGATCAATACTAACTCACATATAGCTATCGACGTAAACTTGCCTATTGACCCCAAAAACAGCGTTCGCGAGGGAGCTAGATCGATGGCCCAGAATACACACGATGGCGAAGGTGATGAGATCAATATGCGAGTGATCTTCGAAATGTTACAGGCTCAATAGGCAGCGATTCCCCAGTTGCAAAACCAAAGTCGCGCCCCCAGTAGAGTTGAGCCCGAACCATCCCTGGAAAACACTCGCATAAATTAACCGGCCACAAAAAGTTCGGGTGAAGTTGAACCCGAAACCAACCCCGAGATAATAAAGATGCCTGAGGAACTGACAAAACGGGTGGAATCGGGAGAAAAAAAAATCGAAGACAACGACAAAAACGTGGAGACCTATAACTCCATGGTTGATCAAATCCCACGAGCACCCCCGATATTGAAAGGCTTGGATTCCAAGAAGTTCGTCCAAAGACCTTTCCCTCCGAGCGCAGCTCCGAAACCGATCCCAAAGAAGTTCTGTATGCCCTAAATCCAAAAGTATAACGGGACCACATATCCGAATGAACAGTAAACCTCCTACACATGTGCCATTAAGGGAAATGACTTGGAAGATGACGAAATCGAGTCGGTTTTACTGAAAAGTTCGAGGAAACCCTGTCTAAAGTAGCAATGATATGGTATCACAGCCTGCCCCTAATTCCATTGACTCATTTTCTATGCTTGTGGATGCCTTCATAAAAGCTCATGTCAGAGCCATCAAAGTCGAGACCAGAAAATCAGACCTCTTTAAAGTCAAGAAAAAGAGATAACGAAATGCTAATGGAGTCCGTGTCGAGGTTCGAAATGGAAAGGATAGATCTGACCCCGGCTGCGAACGATGGGGTTGTTCAAGCATTCACTCAAGGACTCAACCCACAAAGCTCTTTGGCTTCACGGCAGCTGAAACATAATTTGATAGAGTACCCGGCAGTAACTTGCGATGACGTCCATAACAGGTATCAATCAAAAATCAGAGTGGAGGATGATCAGTTTGGGGCCCCCTCTGGGTCCGTGTATCCCATCAGAACTAATGACAGGTCTAAAAGAGTCGTCGATCATAAACCAAGCCCGAGCAGACATCGGTACCAACCGTATAGCGGAGATCGAAGGGGCAGTGGATCCGAATGTAACCCAAAGAGGAATGAAAAATGAAGCGATCGAGGTCATAATAATCAGGGACTCATGAGCAAAAATAGTTTCGACAGGCCAATCGGGGCCAGGGAGGCACCAAGGCTATCGGAGTATAATTTCAGCATTGATGTTGCTGCCATTGTATCAGTCATCGGACGCATCACAGATACCAAGTGGCATCGGCCATTACAGTACGATCCTGCCCAAAGAGACCCCAACCTGACGTGCAAGTAACATGGCACCCACGGCCACAGGACTGAAGACTGGCGACAGCTAAGGGAAGAAGTGGACCGGTTATTCAATAAAGAACACCTCCGGGAATTTCTGAGTGATCGAGCCAATAATCACCTTAGGAATAGGGGCTCCAACAAGTAGCCCGAGTAGGAGGAACCTCAGCACGTCATCAACATGATCATCAGTGGTGTAACGACCTGACCAGTCGTTTTACTTTTTAGAACCCCATTCCCCTAAATAAGACTCCCAAAATGTGCTTTTACTATTTTATGACTTGCGGGGGTGATTAGTTTGAGATTTGGAAGGGTTCGGGTTGAAATCGGAATAATTGGTTCCTTAAGTTGGCCTTAAAAGGCTAAGTTTGACTTCGGACAACGTTTTGAGTAAACGACCTCGGAATCAAGATTTGACAGTTCCAATAGGTTTGTTTGATGATTTTGGTCTTGGGTGTATGCTCGGTTTGGAGTTTGGATGACCGGAGTATTTCGGCGCCTAATATCAAAAGTTGGTTCTTGAAACAATTTGAAGTTCTTTAAATTTGGTTTGGAGCGGGTTTTGGTGTTGTCGATAGCCAAACAGAATTTCGAGACTCAAAATAGTTCTGTAATGTCATTTAAGACTTGCACGCAAAATTTGGTGTCAATCCGAGTAGTCTAAGTACGTTTCGGCGCATTTTAAGTGAATAGAAGAACTTGAAGTTCATAAGTTTGATTCAATTGATTTTGGGGTGCAATTCTTAGTTTTAATGTTGTTTCGGGCTTTCCTAGAGTTCGATCGAGTCCTCTATATGATTCTAAACATGTTGGTATATTCGGGCGGGGCCCCAGGGTCCCCGAGTGTCAATCGGACGAGGCTCGGACCAAGTCGGGAGCTTGGAGCAACAGCTGAAGCTCCCAAATCTATCATAATCGCACCTGCGCTTGGCCAGCTACAGGTGTGGGCTCGCAGGTGCGAGCCGTGAGCCGCAGAAGCGAGAAATTGAGGGCAGCCCAGAATCCGCAGATGTGGAAGATTGGGCGCACCTGCGTGAGTGCAGGTGCGAGAGCCATGGTCGTAGGTGCGGCTAGGTTCGCAGAAGCGGCCTCCTTGTCCGCAGATGCGAAGCCCGGCCAAGTGAGGGAAAGGCGCACCTGCGAGGCATTTGCCGCAGGTGCGGGACCGTAGATGCGGCCCAAACCACCGCAGGTGGGATAATCGCTGGGTAGTGAGGGTTCATTTAATACGGGACTTAGGCCATTTTTATCACATTTGCATCCACTCTTGGGCGATTTGAGAGCTTTCAAGGAGGGGATTTCGACTTAGCTTTGTGAGGTAAGTAATTTCTACTTAATGTGAGTTTAATACATAGATTATGGGTAAAAATTATGGATTTAGATGAAAAACCTAGGGTTTAATAAAAATAGGATTTTACCACGAAAAGGATTATGGAACTTTGTGAAAATCATATATTTATGTTTCTAAGGTTACGGACAACAACTTCCTTCGAAAATTTCTGAAATACGGGCACGTGGGCCCGGGGGTAAATTTTTAGAATCTTGCATTTAGGGTTGGGTAACCTCTTTAATAGTTGGAATACGAACTCTTGAGCACGTATTGATTAGTTTGTATATTATTTGAATAGTTTGGATTGATTCGGCACCGACTTGAGGGTGTGAGCGCATTCTTGAACCGAGAAGTAGACTTTGAGATGAGATAAGTCTGTTTTCTAACTTGGTAAGAGGGAATTAAACCCATAGGTGAACTTAAATCAATATGTACTTCTAATTGTGAGGTTCTACGCATGCACGATGTGACGAGAGTCAGTGAGTAGCTACTATTTATGCTTATGTCCGAATAGATCTAGGCTTACACCATGATTTGTTGATACCGTTGCTTGTTTATGCTTACTAGTTGTTGGATTAAAGTGGAAGTTGAAGGTCTCAATATTTAAAGTCCCATGGGTAAACTTCCACTACTCTCATGGGAGCGGGTTGTTCACCTCGGCAGGATTTATTGATATATTATATGATTTGAGCCATTCGACTCTCGGCAGTGCACAGTATATTATTATGTATATTTGGATCGGGTCGTACGTCCTCGGCATAACTCATGCGTAATGATACCGAAATCTATTTTTATATTTAATAATGCTTCACGGACTTGAAAGGTGAAAGGAATAGATGAGAGAATTGGTTTGATTCTTACTTGAAAGAAGGATTTGCTTACTTACTTCTTGTTTTGAGCGCTATTATTATTGTATATTACCTACTTTGTTAGAACTTCACATTATTATGTTTTTGGCCCTTAGTAAGTGTTGAAGTCGACCCCTCGTCACTACTTCTTCAAGGTTAGATTAGATACTTACTGGGTACACGTTATTTACGTACTCACGCTACACTTCCGCACTTGATGTGTAGGATCTAAAGCAGGTGCATCTGGTTACCAGTCCAGCGTGCACGCTTGACTTCTAGCTCGAGACTACACGGTGAGTTGCCCTTCCAAGCCGTTCAGCAGCAGCCGGAGTCTGTCTTTTGGATTTATATTTCTGTCTATTTCCTTGAGACAATTGACTAGTATTATTTTGTATATTTTGCTAGTAGCCCACACACTAGTAGACTTATGATTTTGGATTTATTGTTATGACTTCGATTTGCACTGAGCTGCTTTTGTTTAATTACTTTACACCAGTAAATTTCTAAAACCTTTTTTTTATAAATGCAGAAAGTATTTCATTTTGCAAACATATTAAAAGTGGAAACCACTAGATCTATCAGTGTTTGCTTGTCTAACTACGGTGGGCGCCATCACGGCCTATGATAAAATTGGGTCGTGACAGGTGGAGTCGACATCCCCCAGGGGCCAATGCTGAAGCGCACCAAGGTGTCCATTACAAGGGAAAAGCAAACCTAGATTGCATGACGGAGGGGACCATCTCTTTCAACGATGAAGATGTTGAAGGCATCGTGCAACCGCATAACGATGCCCTAGTAATTTCTATACTCGTAAATAAATCTCTAGTTAAGTGTGTATTGATTGATCCAGATAGCTCGACCAATATCATCAGATCGAGGGTCGTAGAGCAACTGGGTCTACAAGACCAAATAGTACCCGCGGTCGGGGACTTAAACGGATTCAACATGGCATGTGAAACTACTAAAGGGGAGATAACCCTGCCGGTGAACACCGCCGGAACGATTCAGAAAACGAAGCTCTACGTCATCGAGGGGGATATGAGGTACAACGCTCTATTTTGAAGGCTATGGATTTACAAAATTAGGGCAATACCCTCGATACTGCACAAGGCATTAAAGTTTCCCACACCATGAGGGATCAAAATAGTTTACGGAGAATAGCCGATCGCAAAAGAAATGTTCGCGGTCGATGAGGTGATCCTGATATCCACCCTCTCGACATCAAAGAACCTGAAGTCGATTGGGACGGAAAAAACTAAATAGCAATCAATGACACCGGCCCCGATCAAATCGAAGAAGCAAAAAGAAGGCGAGGATGATGATTACAGAGTTCCCAGGTCATTCATCGTCCCTGACGATTCTGATGCCACCAAGTCAACGGTCGAGGAGCTGGAGCAAGTCATATTGATCGAACACTTACCCGATCAGAAGATATACCTGGGCACATGGTTAACTCCCAAGCTCAGGAAAAAACTCAATGAATTCCTTATAGCTAACATAGATTATTTCGCTTGGTCCCATCTTGATATGACAGGGATACCGTCAGAAATAACTACTCACAAGCTGAGCTTGGATCTGAAGTTCCGCCCGGTTAAATAGAAAAGGAGGCCTCAGTCCGAAGTCAAGCATGCATTTATCAAAGACGAGGTATCCAAAATCCTTAAAATAGGTTCCATTCGGGAAGTTAAGTATCCAGATTGATTAGCTAACGTAATGGTAGTGCCTAAAAAGGGAAATAAATTAAGAATGTGCGTAGATTACAAAGATTGAACAAGGCGTGCCCTAAATACTCTTTTGCTTTTCCTAATATCGATCGCATGATCGATGTGACGGCCGACCACGAGAAACTCGGCTTTCTCGATGCCTATTCTCGGTACAACTAAATTCGGATGGACTCGGGCGATCAAGAAAAAACTTCCTTCATCACTAAATTTGTCACCTATTGTTATAATGTAATGTCGTTCGGGCTAAAAACCGCAGGTGCCACTTACCAATGCCTAGTAAATCGGATGTTCGAAGAACAAATAGGAAAATCAATGGAGGTTTATATTGACGACATGTTAGTTAAGTCCCTGCGAGCAGAGGACCATTTGGAACATTTGCAGGAAACCTTAAACATACTGAAGAAATACAATATGAAAATGAACCTGGAGAAATGTGCATTCGAGGTCGGGTCCAGGAAGTTCCTTCGATTCATGGTGTCCAACCGGGGAATCGAGATCAGTCCAGACAAAATCAAAGCTATAGAAGACATCACTGTGGTGGACAATGTCAAGGTCGTTCAAAGGCTAACCGGACGCATAGCCGCCCTGGGTCGGTTCATATCAAGGTCCTCCGATAAGAGCCATCGGTTCTTCTCATTATTGAAGAAGAAGAATAACTTTTCGTGGACCCCATAGTGCCAGCAAGCTTTGGAAGAATTCAAACGGTACCTTTCGAGTCCACATTTGCTTTATACTCCGAAGGCAGACGAGTTGTTGTACCTGTACTTAGCGGTATCCGAGATAGAGTAAAGTGGAGTCTTAGTCCAGGAGGAGGAAGGTATGCAATTTCCTATCTATTATGTTAGCAGGACCCTAGCCGAAACAAGGTATCCTCACCTGGAGAAATTGGTGCTCGCTTTGCTAAGCGCCTCCAAGAAGTTAAAGCCATATTTTCAGAGTCATCCCATATGTGTCGTAACTACTTACCAAATGAGGAACATAATGCACAAACCTGAGCTCTTGGGACGATTGGCCAAATGGGCCGTGGAAATTAGTGGGTATGATATCGAATATTGACCCCACAACGCCATCAAATCTCAAATTTTGGCGGACTTCGTGGCTCACTTCACCCTGGCCTTAATACCCGAAGTGGAAAAGGAATTGTTTTTTAACCTCGGGGACCTCCTCGGGAATCTGGACCCTCTTTACGGATGGTGCCTCGAACGCAAAGGGGTCCGGACTCGACATCGTGTAGAAGCCGCCTATAGGTAGCGTAGTTAGGCAATTTATTAGAACTGAGAAATTGACTAACAGTGAGGCCGAGTATGAAGCCATGATTGCAGGTCTAGAATTGGCTAAAATCCTAGGAGCTGAAGTGATCGAAGCTAAATGTGATTCCCTCCTTGTGATAAATCTAGTCAATGGGACATTCGAAGTAAAAGAGGAACGAATGCGAAGATACTTGAATAAACTACACGTAGCGATGCACCGATTCAAGGAATGGACCATACAACACGTGTCCCGGGATCAAAATAGCAAAGCCGATGCTCTGGCTAACTTGGGGTCATCAGTCGATGATGATGAATTCAGCCGGGATAAACTATACGATTTTAACCTAGGACTGGAGAAACAAGTATATAGATTACTTGAAGACTCGGAATTTTCCCTCGGATCCCATAGAATCGTGAGTTCTGCGCACGAAGGCAACCAAGTTTAGCCTGTCCAAAGACACTCTGTTCAAAAGAACGTTCAATGGACCGCTCTCCATATGCTTGGGGCCAGGAGACACCGAATATGTTTTTAGGGAAGTTCACGTAGGCAACTGCGGAAACCATTCGGAGGCAGAATCGTTGGTTCGTAAGATAATCAAAGCTGGCTATTACTCGACAAGGACGTAGACATGTCATACCCGAAACTATACACGCGATACTGTATGCAAACCTCTAAGAAAACATAACCATAATATATATAAATCGGGACAGGGCTCCCTACCTCCTTACAACAAACTAACATATTTAGAAACCTTGACTTGGTAATACTCTAAAAATAAGTAGAGCTTGACAACCAAAAGCTGACATATGGAGGAAGTCTACAGTAGAGGGTCTTTGCTTCGTCCTATATGAGAGCCTCGGTCAGACACACTTCGAAGCGGAATCTTTATATCCTTATTAGTTACTTTCCTCCTCATGGATACACAGACGAACCTTGATTGACGGACTCCCAAGACTGTGGAGTATCTGGAACCTCAGAAGAGCTGGTGTCTGTAAATACCCTGACATAGTTTTGAGCCTGAATGGAACCCGATTGTGCCAATCCGTGCACCACTCCCCATATACCCTAAGCAATGGGCCCTGATAATGAAACTAAGGGCCTTGGTGAGGTCGGAAATCTTCTCACCCCATCTGCTGCCGGCGGGATCGAAACTGCTTGAACGGATGACTCATGTGGATCCTCAGAAGGATCCTCCTCAATAGAACCCATGATCTCTTATGGGTCTGACTCCATAGTGTAACTTATATCTGTTTCTAACAATTTCATAGCCTCCTGACCTGTGCTAGTAGCATGCGCCTGTCGTCTAGTAGTAATAGGCATCACTAAAAACATAAATAAGGCAAAGATTAGGAGTGGATACTTACGACTCAGTTCTATCGCACAATNTATCACGTGCCATTACGGGTCACATCGATATATATAAGTAAAAATATTAAGACTTAACTCGCATAACTAATTTAGAAAAAGGTTTATATACATAAGGGTCGACAAGGCCGTTGACCTGTCATACCCAAAACTGTACACGTGATTTTGTCTGCAAAACCTCTAAGAAAACATAACCATAATATATATAAGTCGGGACAGGGCTCCCTACATCCTTATATAACAACCTAACATATCCCGAACCCTAGCTTGGTAATACAAGAAGAAGTGGAGCTCAACAACCAAAAGCTGACATTTGGAAGAAGTCTACAGTAGAGGGTCCTCGCCCGGTCCTATATGAGTGCCTCGATCAGACACACTTCGAAGTGGAATCTTCATATCCTTATCAGCTACCTTCCTCATCTTGGCCCGACTACTATCCTCTTCCTCTACATGTCCCATAATATACACAGACGAACCTTGATTGACAGACTCCCAAGACTGTGGACTATCTGGAACCTCAGAAGAGCTGGTGTCCGCAAATACCCTAACATAGTTTTGAGCCTGAGGGGAACCCAGTTGTGCCAATCCATGCACCACTCCACTTATACCCTGATCAACAGGCCATGATAATGAAACTAAGGGCCTTGGTGAGTTGGAACTCCTCTCACCCCATCTGCAGCTGGCGAAATCGAAACTACTCGAACGGATGACTCATATGGATCCTCGGATGGATCATCCTCGATAGACCCCATGATCTCCAATGGATCTGACTCCATAGTGTAACTTATATATCCTTCTAACACCTTTGTAGCCTTCTGACCCATGCTAGCGGCTTGTGCCTGTCGTCTAGTAGTAATAGATACCACTAAAAACATAAATAAGGCAAAGATTAGGAGTGGATACTTACGACTCAGTTCTATCGCACAATCTGGATTAGAAGGAAAAGTAACCATCCTAAATGTCCTGTAGCCTCCTGTTTATAAGTGTGGTGAACAAAACACCTATAAACAAGACTCTACTAGACACGGTCTGTAGACAACCCTAGGACAACACAACCAAACCGATGGGCCGCGACGGGTGCCCGAGTCCTACCTGTGGAACACCCTTGAGCATGCGTATAAGATATAAACATGAATAACATCTGTTGAACTAGGAGAATAACATACATGAGGGAAATCTGCCCAAAAGACATATGTACATATACGTACAGAATACATAGGGAGAGCCGATAAGGCTGCTATACACAACTATATACCCAAAACTGAAAGCCGGCAAGGCCACTTACTATCCAACTATACATATTGTCTACAGACATCTAATAGAATATACAATTGTACGAGGATGGAACTGGGCCTCGTCATACCCATATATATATATATATATATATATATATATATATA
>AWOL01S0198770.1:0-12284 GCA_000715115.1 Nicotiana otophora | reverse complement strand
TATACAAGCATATCGTACCAAGATCAAAAGCAGCTCCGGATCAAATGGAGCACGCCAATTCTCGTTGATCAAAGATCCTAAGAAGGGGGATCGTCAGCTTGTCTACCTACACCTGCGGGCATGAAATGCGGGCCCCGGGAAATAGGGCGTCAGTACGAATAATGTACTGAGTATGTAAGGCATAAAAATAAGTACATAACAGACATAGATCAAACATGGAATAAGGAATTTCGCGTGTAAGTCTAAATCACTTTGTAAATCCTGAAACATTTATAATGTCATGCATGTGCGTATAAATGTCATATCATGCATGGGTATAGGTGTACATAACATCATCAAGCCTCTGAGGGCATCCCATTATATCATCTCGGCCATTTAGGCAAAATCATCAATATATACCAGTTGATCAGGTGGTGGTGCGTATATAACGTCGTAACCTTTTTCCCATATCCCATATACATATAATATACATATATATGCGTATATAACGCCATCTGGTCACGAGTCAATGTACATGTATAAATGAATGCAATGCATGAGAAGTACATCAATAAAATCTCTCGGAATATCATAAGACCATTATGCCTTTGAATAATATCATGAAGTAAACTTTTTCAAACTTACGTATTTTCTGAGATCCATGAACAGATGATAGAATAATAGGACACATGAGGAATCAAGAACATAGACATTCTTAACTGTTAAGAGTAGAACCACTTATGAAATAACATTACGTTTACATATCGTTACTTGGATCATGCCAAAAGAAAAAAATGGATAGCCTTAACATACCTGAACCGATTCTCTTAGAATTTTCAATTCACGCTTTACAGAATCAACAACCAATGTTATCTAATTTTGGTATGGAATTATTTTGCTCTTTGAAGAACTCACGATCAGCCACTCTCTATAAGAGATTCCATTTGATTTGTAATGCACACATGAATTCATTTGAAGAAATTCACGTTAAGCCTTTAAAAACTCACATTTAAGTCTTTAGAAACTCATAATAAGATAGCATCTCAGGTTTAGAAACTCATAGTAAGATGGCATCTCATGTTTAAGCCTTTAGAAACTCATAGTAAGATGGCATGTAACATCTTACTAATTGTAAAAAGTCTTTAGTGGGTGTGGCCCACTTAGTAGATGAGTAAGCCACTTAATCCTCTAAATTTTCCACTTATGTGAGACTTAATAGTCACTTTAAGAGTGATAGGGGATGCTGCCATGTTTTTGTGGGGTTAAGCCTTCCAAAATCTTTAATTATCCAAAGATTTTAATTAATCTCCCACTAAAAATTATTAATTACCCAATTATCTACATAATTAAAAATTATCTCATCTTACTTAAAATATTACTCACTTTTAACTTACCTTGTACACCTTACTATCATGGTCATGTAGTACCTTGTATGGCACTAGTCCATAAATACAGGGTATTGAAGCTCGGACCATATTTTATCCAAATCGATAACCTTCAACGAAACTCATTTTCTTTGATTCGTTTACCCTTTATCCTTCACAGCACTTACTTATTGCTTGTTATAAATAGCATAAATGCGTGTAACCTCAAAGTAATCTCATTCCCGAGTCTACGTTGATTAACTGAAGACGAAACCTTAACGTACGAAAACGCGAGATGTAACATCCTTCCCCCCTCAGAAATATTCGACCTCGAATGTTTAACTTCCCAGGATCTATATAAACTTTGGCATAGTCGCCTTTGTAACAATACTACTACCAACTCTTCCCGTAAAAACTCAATAATTTAACGCCACATATGACCACAATCATCAATAACGACAATGGCCTCACACTACCAATGACAATAACTAACACAGGAATTCATACACGTACCTTAAGGTTGTGATGTCTCAGTCGAACCCTCCTCTGGAAGAGAAAATAAGTGATGATATCTAGACTTCATGTCTTCTTCGACCTCCCAAGTCATTTCTTCCACACTGTTGTTTCTCCAAAGTACTTTCACCGAAGCTACGTCTTTAGTCCTCAATCTCCAAACCTGTCTATCTAGTATATCAATGGGAGTTTCCTCATATGATAGCTGTTCTGTGACCTGGACATCGTCAACTGACACGATTCTGGAAGGATCTCTGATACATTTATGGAGCATAGACACATGAAAGACTGGATGTACAGACTCCAAGTCCGAAGGCAAGTTTAACTCATATTCTACCTGGCCTACCATGCGTATGATCCTATATGGTCCAATGTACCGAGGGCTAAGTTTTCCTTTATTTTCAAACCTCATAATGCCTTTCATCGATGATACTTTTAGGAATACCCAATCGTCAACCTGAAATTCTAAGTCTCGCCGTCGATTATCCGCATAAGACTTCTGACGGCTTTGAGCTGCTAATAGCCTTTCCTGTATAAGCTTAATTTTCTCGAATGCCTGCTATACCAATTCTGGTCCTACTAACGTAGTTTCCCCAACATCGAACCACCCTATAGGTGACCTATACTTTCGTCCGTAAAGAGCTTCGTATGGAGCCATCTGAATACTGGAATGATAGCTATTATGATACGCAAACTCAATAAGCGGAAGATGATCATCCCAGCTACCCTTGAAGTCTATCACACAAGCCCGTAACATATCCTCAAGTGTCTGAATAGTACGCTCAGTCTGTCCATCTGTCTGGGGATGAAATGTTGTACTAAGACTTACCTAAGTCCCCAATCCTTTTTGGAAGGACCTCTAGAAGTTAGCTGTAAATTGAGCTCCTCTATCAGAGATAATAGATAGAGGGACACCATGCAGTCGTACTACCTCCTTAATGTAAAGCCTTGCATAATCCTCTGTGGAATATGTGGTCCTAACATGCAGAAAATGGGCTGACTTTGTAAGCCTATCAACAATCACCCATATAGAATCGAACTTACGCTGGGTACGAGGTAAGCCTACTATGAAATCCATATTGATTACTTCCCATTTCCAAGTCAGAATCTCCATAGCTTGCAATAATCCACCAGGTTTTTAATACTCAACCTAACCTGCCGATAGTTAGGGCACTGAGCAACAAACTCCGCTATATCCTTTTTCATTTCATCCCACCAATATACTTCTCTGATATCATGATACATTTTTGTTGCTCCTGGATGGATAGAATAACGAGAATAATGAGTTTTTCCCATAACCTGCCGATGCAACCCTGCAATATTAGGGACACATAATCGTCCTCTATATCTGAGGACCCCATCTTCTGTAATCTCAAATAGTGTCTTCTCCTTCTGAGGGGTGGTGTCCTTATAATGAACTAACATAGGATCCTCGTACTGGCATTCCTTCACTTCAGTTACTAAAGAGGATGTTGCTGTATCCTGAATAGTAATTCCAATATCACCTGAGTCCAGTAACAGAACTCCAAGACTAGCTAATTGATGAATCTCATGGGCTATTCCCCTCTTCTCTGGTTATAAATATGACAGGCTACCCATAGATCTACGACTGAGGGCGTCGGCTACCACATTCGCTTCCCCGAATGGTATAAAATATCAACGTCATAATCTTTAAGTAGCTCCAATCATCTCCTTTGACGTAAATTCAATTCCTTTTGCTTGAAGATATACTGGAGGCTCTTATGATCTGTATAGATATCAACATGAGTGTCATACAAGTAGTGCCTTCACATCTTTAGTTCATGAATCACTGCAGCTAACTCTAAATCGTGTGTCGGGTAATTTTTCTCATGCTTTCTTAGTTGTCTATAAGCATAAGCTACAACCTTACCATGCTGTATTAGTACACAACCCAATCCAACGCCCAAAGCATCAAAATAGATAACATAACCATCGGTCCCTTCTGGGAGTGTTAGAACCGGTGCTGAAGTTAATCTGACCTTCAATGCCTGAAAACTCCGTTCGCAAGCATCAGTCCATTGAATCTTTGCTCCCTTCTGAGTCAACTTTGTCAAAGGTGTTGAAAGGGAAGTAAATCCCTCTACAAATCTCCTGTAATAACCTGCCAAACCGAGAAAGCTACGAACCTCCGGCGGTGTCGTGGGTCTAAGCCAAGTCTTTACTTCCTCAATCTTTTATGTATTAATCAGAATACCTTCACTTGAAATAATATGCCCAAGAAAAGCTACAGAATTCAACCAGAATTCATATTTAGAGAATTTGGTATACAACTTCCTTTTTTGTAGAACGTTGAGCACAATATGCAAATGACCTGTGTGCTCAGTCTCTTAACAAGAGTACACCAATATATCATCAAATAATACAATCATGAATAGATCTATAAAGGGTCTGAACACTCGGTTTATCAAGTCCATGAATACTGCTGGGGCATTAGTCAAACCGAATGACATGACACAAAACTCAAGGTGCCCATATCTAGTCCTGAATGATGTCTTCGGGATATCTTTATCCTTAACCCTTACCTGATGGTACCCGGACCTCACGTCTATCTTCGAGATACACTTGGCACCTTGCAACCGATCAAATAAATCATCAATCCTCGGGAGTGGGTACTTATTCTTGATCGTCATCTTTTCCAACTGTCTGTAATCAATACACATTCACAAGGAACCATCTTTCTTCCTCACAAATAACACAGGTTCTCCCCACGGTGATGTACTAGGTCTGATAAAGCCTTTTTTTCAAGAAAGTCACTTAATTGTTCCTTCAACTCTCTCAGCTCTGCAAGTTCCATTCTATAGGAAGGAATAGATATTAACTGAATACCTGGTAATAGGTCAATTTCAAACTCAGCCTCTCGCTCTAGCGGGAGACCCGAATGCTTATAGGAAAATAAAATATCGAGAAATTCATTAACCACAGGGATAGATTGAACGGTTAGTGACTCTACCTTCACATTCTTTTCCCGAACTAAGTGATAAATGTAATCCCTTCTGATCATTTTCCTTGCCTTGAGATGGAAAATAAATCTACCTCTCGGTGATATCGTATTACCTTTCCACTCCGAAAACAGGCTCTTGTGGCAATTTAAATCAAACCATCTTTGATCTACACTCGATGTTAGCATAACAAAAGGCCAACCAATCCATACTCATTATAACATCAAGTTCTACCCAATCGAACACCACGTACCTTATCGTTGTTTATTATCAAATCTATCACGGGCCATTACGGCCACATCCATATATATAAGTAACAATATTAAGACATAACTCTCATAACTAATTTAGAAAAAAGTTTATATACATAGGGGTCGACAAGGACGTAGACATGTCATACCCAAAACTATACACGCGATATTGTATGCAAACCTCTAACAAAACATAACCATAATATATATAAGTCGGGACAGGGCTCCCTACCTCCTTACAACAACCTAACATATTTAGAACCCTGACTTGGTAATACTCTAAAAATAAATGGAGCTTGACAACCAAAAGCTGACATATGGAGGAAGTCTACAGTAGAGGGTCCTTACCTCGTCTTATATGAGAGCCTCGGTCAGAAATACTTCGAAGCGGAATCTTTATATCCTTATCAGTTACTTTCCTCCTCTTGGCCTGACTACTATCATCTTCCTTTGCATGTCTTATAATATACACAAACGAACCTTGATTGACGGACTCCCAAGACTGTGGACTATCTGGAACCTCAGAAGAGCTGGTGTCTATAAATACCCTGACATAGTTTTGAGCCTGAATGGAACCCGATTGTGCCAATCCGTGCACCACTCCCCATATACCCTGAGCAACGGGCCCTGATAATGAAACTAAGGGCCTTGGTGAGGTCGGAACTCTTCGCACCCCATCTACTGCAGGCGGGATCGAAACTGCATGAACGGAAGACTCATATGGATCCTCAGAAGGATCCTCCTCAATAGAACCCATGATCTCCGATGGGTCTGACTCCATAGTGTAACTTATATCTCTTTCTAACACTTTCATAGCCTCCTGACCTCTGCTAGTGGCATGCGCCTGTCGTCTAGTAGTAACAGGCATCACTAAAAATATAAATAAGGGGAAGATTAGGAGTGGATACTTACGACTCAATTCTATCGGACAATCTGGATTAGAAGGAAAAGTAATCATCCTAAATGTCCTGTAGCCTCCTGTTTATAAGTGTGGTGCACAACACACCCATAAACAAGACTTTACTAGACATGGTCTGTAGACAACCCTAGGACAAAACTGCTCTGATACTACTTTTGTCATGACTCAAACCGATGGGCCGCAACGGGTGCCCGAGTCCTACCTGTCGAACACCCCTGAGCATGCGTATAAGATATAAACATGAATAACATCTGCTGAACTATGAGAATAACATACATGAGGGAAATTTGTCCAAAATACATATGTAAATATACGTGCAGAATACGTAGGGCGAGCCGGCAAGACTTCTACAGACAACTATATACCCAATAACTAGAAGCCGGTAAGGCCACTTACTATCCAACTATACATACTGTCTACATACCTCTAATAGAATATACAACTGTACGAGGACGGAACTGGGCCCTGTCATACCCATATATGTATACAAGCATATCGTACCAAGATTAAAAGAAACTCCAGATCAAATGAAACATGCCAATTCTCGCTGATCAAGGATCCTAAGAAGGGGGACCGTCATCTTGTCTACCTGCACCTGCGGGCATGAAACGCAGGCCCCGGGAAATAGGGAATCAGTACGAATAATGTACTGAGTATGTAAGGCATACAAATCAGTACATAACAGACATAGATGAAACATGGAATAAGAAATTCTGCCTGTAAGTCTAAATCACTTTGTAAATCCTGAAACATTTATAATGTCATGCACGTGCATATAAATATCGTGTCATGCATGGGTATAGGTGTACATAACATCATCAAGACTCTCACGGTATCACATCATATCATCTCGGCCACTGTGGGCAAAATCATCAATAAGGCCACCCTTATCCGAGCCTAAAGGGCTACCCTACTCAGGGACTATCGTTCGAGATAAGCTCGGGCGGCTTGGGTTATCGAAACCTGAAGGAACCTATTAGGCAGTTCCAAAATCTAAAAGGCTACGGCCACCCTAAAAATGGTTCGGAGACGTCTGAAGCCCGTAATCAAAACATAAGGCCTTCAACAAAATATTAAACTTGTTCAAAGGTTACCCTCGGCAAAGATACAGTCTAACAACATTTAAAGACGCATCTTGGGGAAATTTCCGTTCACTCTAAGCTTACACAAATTCAAGAAAAAATTGAATCGAGGACAGGTCTTGTTCGTACCTTCGAAAAGCGACTTATTACTACGTTTGATTTTATGCTAAGGCATCAGAAATATTTGCAATCGTAAAAAGATGCTAAGATAATAGACATGCACATTGCCAAAAGGGAAATATTTTATATTCCAGAATATCTTTACAAAGGCCCAACAAAAATGACCTCAATAAAATATATGTATAGGATACAAAAAACAAAACAAAATAATCCTAAGGCATCTATGCTTGATCTTCACCAGAACCCGACTCGTCACCACAGCCGTCGGGGCATTCGGGTTCTTCGGATCCCTCAAAGCGTTCTTCATCTTTGGGTTCAGATGGCTTCTTGGCCTCGATCTCAAGTCTTTTCGCCTCCTCGATCTCGGCCGACAGGTCGAAGCCTCGGGCATGGATCTCTTCGAGGGTCTCCCTCAGGGATAGCCGCCTCACAAACTCAGTAGTAGTCTTCAGGCGAGCCTCGGCTACTTCAACATCGGCCCCATACTAGGCCAGCATCTCTTCAGCATCGGCGGAGGTTGTGCGTAGCTGAGACTTTATAGCTTTACATTCGTTACCGAGGACGTCCCACTCTCGCTCTGCTAGAGCCAAGATCAATTGTGATCGGATTTCATCATTGAACTAGACCACTTGTTGGCTTTTTCTTTCGCTACTCAGAGTTGAACCTCTACTGATGCCAACTGTGACTGGGCGATTTCCTTCTTCAAAGCTAGCCGGTCCATTTTGCTCTTCCAACCATCAGCCATGGCTTGGACCTCATTCATTTCAGCTCGGAGTTGGTCAACTTAGTCAATCTTTTGCTGAACCTGTGAGGTTTGGTCGTTAGTCGCCATGGCTAAATCTTCATTGCTAACTTCAAAAACCTTTACCTTTTCGACCAGATCAGCATGTTCCTGCCTCAGGATCGAGGCCTCCTTCTGAGCCTCATCCAGCTCGGCTTGTAGGTCCTTGATGGCCCCTTTATGTTGCTTGCTGACAAGCTTGTACATATCTCTTTTCTGAGCAAGCTCCTTGACCTCAAGCTCGAGCTGGTTAACCTCAGTCTGGTACCGAAGAAAGTTTTTGTGATGAAGTACCAAGGCCTGCAAAAGTGTAAAAAGAAACATGAGAAATATCAAAAACTAAGTCAAAGTTCGAAAGAGCATAATGATGCATTACCCGATTCAGCGTCTGTTGCACTTCATTGAACAGGCACGGCACATCCACCTCATTCATTTTCGCTTGGTCTTCTTCGGTCACCAGGCATCGAAGGTAGATCGTTACTCCCACGGGAGTAGAAAGAACTCAGGCATCCTCCGGGACAGTGATGATTATCGACCTCTTATGGCCTGGATCCACACTCGAGGTGGGGAATTGGTTGATTAACTTTGGGCTCGAGTTCAGCTCATCGACTTCTGAGGATGGATCCTTTCTCGGCACTTCTAGGTCGCCCAACCTAGAAAATTCTTCCAAAACGAACGAGTCCACATCGTCAAAAAAGGAATGAAGGGATCGTTCATACCATGAGCCCCTTCGTTATACCTATCCTTCCCTGCTAAGGCCTCATCGATCATGGACTCGGTATAGGAAGGCGACCCTGAAATATCTATTACACCGGGCACCTCCTTCGGAGCGTAGCCGATATCCTAGGAAGTCTCAGCCCCGGTCTCATGGATCATCCTCATGGATCTTCCGGGTCTGAGGGAGATCGACTTCATGGATCTCCTCCTCAACAGTTGCCTACTCCTCGGGAGAAGTTGGCTTCTTTTTCTCTAAGCTCGGGGAGCCTGAAGCCTTCTTTTTCTTCTTTTCCCTCGCTGCAGCCCCGAGCTGCCCCAAAGCGAAGGTGTCAACGGACAAGGACACATCCTCATCCCCTCCTAAAGGCCCGAGTTCAATGGTCTTAGGCAAACCTGCAAAAAGAAAAGTGAAGAAAAGAGAGTAAATACAATGCGAATGGGAGAGCCCGATGTTACCTATTCGAGGAAGGATCTTACCGTAAGAACGGGCCTCCCACCGACCCCTCAAGAGTTTGTGCTATGTGCGCTCGGAATAAAGAATTTGTGAACAAATGCCCTCGATCCACTCCTTGAGCCGAGGGATAACATTTAGTACTCGAGCGACGGCTGCACCACCACAAGTACCGGTGAGAAAAAAAGAGATGAATGTAAACTTGGCGTGCAAAGGGAAACTGTACTTACGAGATGCATTGCACTTCTCAAGAAATGGCACGAACTCGGGGGAATCAGTTCTTTGTTCTTCACCCGAACAAAGCATCCCTGCCATCCCCGGTCCCAGTCCTCATCAGTACTCGAGAATGGAGCTTTGTTGGCCCAGTATATGAGCTTTATTAGTCCCCTTCGGAAGATTCGGGGACTGTGTAGGCAGAGTAGGTGATCGATGGTGAACCGACGGGATTCGGTCTTGTTCATGAAGTAACGAAGGAGGATCACGATCCTCCACAGCAACGGGTAGATCTAACCGAGGCATACTTCGTACCTCTTGCAGAAGTTCAAGAAAATCGGGTCCACCGGGCCCAATGTTAAGGGATAAGTGTAAGCACTTAGATACCCCTCCACATGGATAGTGATGGCGTCCTCAGGCCCGGAGACTACTACGACCTTACCCTTCCAGTTGAAGTCCCCTCGGCCCACGGGAAGGACGTCTTCGGTAATGGAGCATATATACCTTGATACTCCTTCATCCCGGCCCTACACCGATGAGGTCTTTTCAACCTTAAAGTCAACTGCAACTGAGCAGCCCCCAGGGATGAACATTTTTATGGGAGGCTCGAGAGCCGGTCATCGATAGTCGTGCCAGGCTCAGACGTCTCGAGGATGACTATATCAAGAGTGATCGCCTCGATTTCAGTGGTCGGTTGGGAAGAAGAAGAAGCGACTTGTTGAGGAACATATTTGGATGTTTTAGCCATTGTTATCTGAAAAAAGTTTGAAAGGTCTAAGAAAAGGTTTTGAAAAATGAAGAGTCAAGTGTGCTGATTTGGGTAAACTAGGTAAAAACTCGGAAATTACTGAGAAATTTTGAAGGTAGAATCTTGGTCAAACGATGAAAGAAGGTGAATAGCAGCTTTAAGAATCGAAGGTAGAATCTTGGTCAAACGATGAAAAATGGACGGAGAATGAACGCTTTTGTAGAGGTTTCGTGACGCTTCGCATTCAGAGGTGACATGTCGATGGCTGACACGTGTTCGAAGTCAGAACGATGCGACTGACGGGACATTTCGGTTTCTTTGTCGTTTCTGTTGCGGCGTATGGAGGTGAAAAGCGTTTTTCATTTTTCATCATTTCGGTAAACATCCTCTCTAAGAAACGAGGGGACTATCTGTATACGGGTAAAATTGGGAACGTTGAACATCTCGGTTTCCCGGTAAGACAAACAGGACTGGAACGTTATCATAAGGAATCAGAGTCTGGGCGAAAATCCTCTTGCATCGGGGATCGAGCAAAATATCCGCTCTCGGAAGCATCAGAGCCACATCTCACGGGTCTGGTTCGAATCCCTCACCTTCGGAAAGCATTACCAAACGGCCGAACACGACTAACAAAGAGCTGTGACATCCGTGCCCAACCGGATGTCACGGCGTAAATTTCGGCCTGTATCAACAGTGAATTAGTGATGAGCATAAAGAAAAATATCTTTTTCTAGAATTGTACTTAGGGTGAAACTCCCCTACTATATAAAAGGGAAACTAATTGTTCATTAGGGATAGTGTAACACGTATATGAAGGCAATTCATTTCAATTCTCTTTGTTGTTCAAAGTTCCTATTCTTGTTCTTAAGTTCTTCATAAGTAAAAGCTTGGAATCGAGGGCAGGTTCTTCATCGAGCCATCAATCGAGATCGGAATCACTCTTATTATTGGTTTGGTCATATATTACGTTTTGTATTTGCTTAATCTAACGTCATTAATCACTCGTATTGAATTAATTCACATATCCTTAAAATCACATATAAATTCAATTGTTATCCGTTTTTTAGGGTAAACATCACTTACCACTTGAACTCTAATTAAGTAGACCGTGTTGACTTAAAAGAGGAAGGAACAAGGCTCCTAAAGAATCAAAATCCAGTATCCTGTTTAGCCCTTTCATAAATTCCACATTTTCACTCGTAATTAGCTAAATTATTTTGAAAATTTAAATGTATAAACACTCTCTTACACATTATAATTTAGTCACTGAACAGAGACAGCTATGTCCTTTAGGGACCCGATACCAATTTTTTCAACTTTAACAATTCTAAGGAAAAATAAAAAGGACAAAATAGCATAACAAGGCCTATTCTTTTGCCACACATCTTTGTTTCTGTTTTTCCGTATTTACCCTTAAAGACTCTTATCTAAGGAAGCATAACCAATATATTAACAAATGGAGTAGTTAACGTCTCATAGATCCATTTGCATGAACTCAATGAATAGCTTTGGAAAAAGAAAATGGAAAGCTTCAGAGAAGCCTCTTATAATCTTCCTAACACTAACAAGTAACAGAATTTGATTATCTGTTTGAGCAATGATCACGTGCCTTAGGAATTAGGTCTTTGGATTTACTTGCAAAATAGTTACATGCGGATTATTTTTCCAAGTAAGATGTACGTAATATTGTCACGCTTGATAGCACCAAATTGCGAATTTTATTGAGAGAATTTTATTTGCAAGTAGATATTCTAGAACTCAAGATTTTTTTTGTTTCCGCCTGAAAATCTGTAGAAATTATTTGCGGAAAAAAATTCCCGAGTGCTCATGTAAATCATAGTGTCCACTGGGGTCGTTTGGTAGGGTCTATAAGAATAGTGTTGAATAAGGTGTATTAGTAATGCATGGGTTAGTAATGCAAACATTAGTTATGTAGAGATTATTTTTTATTCATTATTTGGTGTAGTGTATTAAAATTGACATCCATTGCATAATTTTTAAGAAACGTATTTGTTTACAAAAATGTCCTCCATATTCTTTAGCTTTAAGGGTCTTTAAGGATAACTTTGCCTTTAGCCATGCTAATGCATGCATTAATAGCCTTGGTATTGCTAAAACCATGGTTTTGTTATGCATTAGTTATACATAGGATAATACCAAATAGGGTATATAACTAATGTTTGTAT
>AWOL01S0198740.1:0-46492 GCA_000715115.1 Nicotiana otophora | reverse complement strand
CCCCTCCCGACACCGTCTTGTTTTTCTGTAATAGCTTTCATTCAATGCAATCAAGCTTTCTTTCATTCTCAATTCTCTTTTCTGCTCTCTTTCAATTGCTCATGACATTGGTTTTCACGTACGGTACTGACAATCTAGTTTAGCATACGAAGGGGACCTCAGTTGGCGGACAGCAACTGTACTGACATTGGTTGCTTAGCCTTACGTCGCCCTTCCAAGGAACTTCAGAAAGGCGCCGCGTAACATAACACATGCTTATAACTCAACTACGTAAGAGAAATGCGTCTACATATAGCATCTAAGCTAAGGAAATGGTATAAATACTCTAATACACGCTCGCTACTTAACATACTAGGTATTTAAGAGCATTCATACAAGTTCTAAATCATGGCGTTGAAAAGAAAGCATTATTCGAGAGGTTAAAAGTCTCACTTTTCTTAAAATGTCAAATATTGAATAACACGTTCAAATTAGTCTACGAAAATTATTTTTAAATTTTAAAATAAGTCATAGTCAAAGTTGACGGTCAAAATCAACCCTCAATCAAACTAATCAAACCTCATAATAAACCACATAACCTGATTACCCATAAACTCATGAGTCTAAATCTATATTTAGTTTCTCATTTACAGTTCATTTGCATGCTCAAATCTTAATTTTATCATATTAGGAAACTATGTCAAAAATTCTCAATTAACTCTTTCAATCTCATGATTTTGTGGTCAAGATTGCACCAAAATCAAGTATACTCATCATAGAGTATTAGAGAATCAATACCTTAATGATTTAGGCTGAAATAATCCATCCAATTTTGGAATCACCCACGAGCTCCACCTCTCCAAAAAGGCAAAGAATGAAGTCTGAAATTTGTCAAAGTCCAAAACCCAGGTCAGGCTTTCTAGGCAATCACAGACCTCCTCACGCGATTGCAAAGATCAAGCTCAATCAACTCCAAAATCTTTTTTCGTAATCGCGACCACCCGAAGTGATCACGAAGGCATTTTGTCTAACCCTCGTTCCATCCATATTTTCACTTCGCGATCGCGACCTCGAGGTCCACAACCGCATAAGTCATAATTGGCACCAACAAAATATTGCACTATTTTCAAGTTGCAATCAAGTCCGACATCTCGAACTCCTTGGATCTCAACCCGAACCATACGTATAGGTCACAAATGACTCTATCAACTAATGGACATGGTAACAACATTAATTAGGACGCAAATACTTAAAATAAGGTATATGATTGTTATAATAGCGAATCTAATATTTTAATTTTATGTGTTTAGAATTTAGGTTCCATTCATTGAACTCTATCACTTTGTTTGAGTTCTGGGTTCCTAATTTAATATTTTCGGCAATTTCAATGAATTTTACACAGATAAATTAAGATTTACTAGTATTTTACCCTGTACCCACATCTAAACTACTAGATAAGGCCCTGTTTGGACACTTAGACCCCTAGAAAATATTAACTCATATTTATGCCCTAAATAAGTCAATCTAAGCAGCCAACTGAATATAGAAGTTAGGCAACCTATGTATAAGCAGCTTACTAGAATTGGCCGTTTAAGTATTAAAGTCCTGAGAAAGAAATCGGACTATGATTAATTTATGGACAATTTTAATCGGACTTTTGTGGCATCTTTCCGAACTTTTATGGCACTTCGATCTATTTAGTCACTTGTTAAATCTAACAGAATTTGGTATGATGTTGTTGTGGGTTACCCTCCACTGCCAACCAAGAGGTTGTGAGTTCGAGTCACCCCAAGAGCAAGGTGGGGAGTTCTTGGAGGGAAGGATGCCGAGGGTCATTTGGAAACAGCCTCTCTACCCCAGGGTAGGGGTAAGGTCTGCGTATACATTACCCTCCCCAGACCCCACTAGTGGGATTATACTGAATTGTTGTTGTTGTTGTTGTTGTTGTGGGTTACTACAATTACGAATTTGAGTCGAAAATAATGCAACGGACTCAGTTGAGATCCTCAGAAAATAACAAAAGCTAATATCTCGTTAATTCATTTAGGGACAGAAAAAAAAGATGCCAAATTTTATAGAAGACATTAGAACAACTTTTTTCTAAAGAATCCAGTTGTAGTTTACCAGTTGCTGGTAGAACTTTTACCTGGTATCTTTGTTGTTTACCAAAAGTAAAGTTAGTGACAGGAACTTAGCTATCTTTTGGTCAAGTTTTATGGGGTTGGTTCCTCTACTAGAGTAGGTCCCGAATGCCTCACTTCTTTTACTTTCAGTGCTTATATTCAATTACAAGATGGTCACCTACCAGCACACAAGTATATGTGCCCACATGTAGTAAAGTTATTCATAATTCGGATGTCAAATCAATAGAGATTTAGATTAGTCGTTACTTAAGCAAGCAAAAAATTATTATATGTTCAAGGTATCAAAAAGTGATGGTTATGACTAAATTAATATTGCAGAAATTAAACAAGAAATTAACTAGACTAACAAAAAAGCAAGTGTTTATGAATAGGACTTAACCAACAGAGAAGAAGATCACATGATCGGCTTATCAATCCTATTGAATTCGTAAATCGTGATTACATCTGTTAATCCGAATTATCTATGGTTGTTAGTTGTCTGGATCATTTATATGAATAGTATGCTCACGCAATACTACTCATCAATCATATATTCCTATGGTAACGAATCTATCATGAACGACTATAGCATGACATTCAATTGAGCCATACTGTTATGTATATTCCTATCCTAACCGCGAAATCATTCCCCGAGACACATATTTAGAAATAAGTCCTCTTTAATTCTACTCTAATCTAAATATGACTTTCCCAAGTATAGCATACATAGTAGGTAAACTGGCGGCCACAATTCAAAAATTAAACCTAGAATTAAAGAAACAACAAATGATGATAATTCGTATTAACAAAGTAATAGTCAACAAACTGCAATATTCATATCAATCAAAAATCGAGAACTAAAGTACTTAGGCACTCCTAACGTAATTTTTAAAACAATAGCTAAAATTCATAAGCGAACAAGAAAAAATGGAAGAAATAGTTGAACTCGGTGCCGAATCCGTTATCTTATGCTCTTTGTACGCTATTTGCCTCCAAAGATATGTAACCTGCCTCAAAAGACGTTTATTGGGGTATATTGACCTAGAGTATAGGTATGAAATCGTCCAATTCAATCCAATTCCAGACAGGAATAGTTATAGTGCGTGTGGGTCTCGCGCGATGCGAGACCCTTGAACGATGCCAAAATCCCTTTTTTCCTTCCATTTTTTTCGCTTTGGCTCGCGTGATGGCTTTCGCGAAATTGTTTTGCACGAACGCTACCTCTCCTTGCTCCCCTGCCTCTCTCGAGACGCACGACCAGTGAACGAGCTCCAACTTCAGTTATTTTTCTTGCTTTTTCACTTCTCGTTTCTCGCCCAATCATCTTCTTTTGATCAACTTTTAAAAACATGTTCCTACCGATAAAAATATGTAATGAGCATAAATCACACCAACAACCTTGCAATTTTTATCAAATAACATAATACATTGGACGGAAACATATTCAAAAACATATTTTCTTGCCAATTATCAATCTTGCCAGTAGAAATTGAAATCTCACGAAAAGAAAAGAGCCATTGCAAGTCCACCGCACTCCCCTCCCAAAACTCCTCTTCGCCAGGCCTCCCTCGTAAAAAATTCATAAGAGTTTCTTCAAAAAAAAAAAAATTGAAGAGCATTTTTATTACTCGTAGTCATATTGTTTGGTTAAAACATCTATTCTTCCAAATATTTAGAAAAGAAATTATTGTATGCCTGTTTTATAAATCTTAATGAATAAAATGTTAAAAACATTGTAAAGTAAAAGAAATATAAAAGTAGTTTCTTCTAATTATATGATGTTGATTTTCGAATAATTGGTCTAGTAAAGCTGTTTTAGTTTGATAAAAACACAAAATTGGATGCTTGTTAAACAGCCATGAAACTGAGTTACACCTGCAGAGGGTGTTAGAGAATATATTTGCCTTTCATTAGTTGTATAGAGATTTATAAAAAACTTTATAATATCTTAGGTTATTCCACCTATTGCCTTTAACACTACCAATTTCGATCGAATGTGCAAATTCTTTCACACTTAACAACAATGCTTTTATTCACGCTCTCAGATAGTGATTGGTCACTCATTAATGAACAATAACTGAAGGCGGCTAGAAATGAGTACATATACGTTTTGGGAATCGAACTCGTGTCTTCAAGGTGAAAAGAGGATATCCTAACCACTGTACCAAAAGGTCAAAGATCTTATTCAGGTAAACTCCTACAAAATGTTCTCAGCACATGCTTTTATAAAGTACCAAACATTTGCTTCTTCTTCTTATGTGAATAGTTGTTATGAGAGGCGGACCCAAGATTTGAGCGCAACGGGGACACCGCTATCTTTGACATAATTATGTCAGCTAATAACGATAAAATTTGGCGTGCTAGCTCTTTAAAAACTTAATGAATATGAATCAGTGACCGAAAGAATGTTCACAAAATAATAAAAAAAATAGTCAAATAAGATCAAGATTAAAGGTTTATTAAGCATGTAGACATTTAAATTTTATCGAATTTAAATCGATAAAATAACGTGGACTATATTTTAATATATTAGTCCAAATAAATATTTTGGACTAATATAATTAGATTGATTATATGAGGCTAATATAATTGGGCTAGTCCATTTAGTTGGGCTACAAATGATGAGCTCACTTCATTATGCCCAATATGCCATCTTCCTAGAGGCCCAGTTTGGTGTCACATGTCAAAAGACGTGGCACGCCAAGTCAAACAGAAGAGCCAATAAGATCGTGCCACGTGTCAAAATGACAAGGCATGTCAAGTCAAATTAAAAGGCCAATAAAATCACGTCACTTGTGCAAGTGACATGTTCTGACCAATCAAATGGGGCCTTGTCACTCTTCAATCTATTTGGTCGGAAAGAGTTTGTTCTCATCACAACTCTTTCCTCCCACAACTATAAATATAGGCCTTCATAACTCAGAAAAGGGACCAGAAGTTATAACAAGAAGCCACAAGGGAGCTCGTGGATCAAAGGCCACAATTCTCTGCAAACTGCAACTGTTCAAGCATTCAAGCACTTCAACACAAATTTCAAGTATTCAAGATCAAGAACGAAGTCAAATCAAATACAAGGCATTCAAGATCAATGCTACTTGTTCGTGATAGAATTCGTGGCAACCATCAAAGCATTCGCAACGGATAAAATAAATTCAAATTCAAGATCAAGCTCAAAGGCCCTTGAATTTATATTGGAAAAGTAGAATCAGAGGAACCATAGAGATTATAACACTCAAATTACTCGAAATCAAATACTACCATTGTTGCAATATTTTTCGGTCTTGATTTTATTTTCTCGACGCAATTTATTGTCTACAAATTCTAGCACGCCCAGTGGGTACTTCAAGTCTCATCTTCAAGTTTCAGCAAGCCTACACCTCGATAAACCTTGAAGTATGGGGCATTTGTAGACACTAAAATTTTAACAGATCAAGATAAATCTAAAATTCAAGACGACTCTTAAAATATTAGGAGTCTATTAGGGTTACTTGGTGGCTACTTCACCCAAACTCTAATTCATGCCTATAAATAAGGCTACATGTGTCCTTCAAAGACAATCTCAGAAATTCCATAAACTCCCGTAATATGCACTCAAATATACGATCTCCGAAATTTCATTAAAATCTTGGAATATTGATTAAGATATCAAAGGCATGTCAAATATGTCTTGCTCAAAGTTCTAGAAACATTCAAGATCCAAATGGAGTGCTGCTACATGCTTCTTGATCCTCAAATACATCAAGAAGCTGCATATCATCATACGTTCGAGAAATACGCCACTAAGGCCCTCGAATTACGGATAACAAATAGGAGGAAAGAATCAAGGGATAAACAGAGTTGTAACCCGTAATGTTTATCAATAAAATTCTTTTTTTCTTTATAGTTGTTTGTGATTGTAGTTTTATTTTTCTGCATAAATTTATTGTCTATAAATTCTGGCACGCCCAGTGGAACAATCTCTACCTCTCATCTCAACTTTTCAATCACTAAAGTTCAAGAATATTGAAATGGCTTCACAGAAAATTAACTCTAGATCATTTTCTAGTGAGGCTGCTAATTCCAAGTTCTATGCTAATGTGGAAAGCATCTTCGATGTTACCTTTGAAAGTTTTGGGTCAGTTAAAGGAGCAAAGCAAGCTCTTTAGGACACCAAGCACTCCAATGTCATCCACGTCAACCCCTATTTTTGGATCTTCATCTTCAAAAAGAGCAAGATCCTCTACAAACATGACCCAAAAAGGGAACGATGTCGCCAAAAGGAACGAAAAGGTTCTTGCCCATCTTAGTTTATCTAAGTCTGAGAAAACTTTCATGCAAGCTTATGATGATAACTTGAGCATTTGATCTACTTTAGTCTCCATTAATGCGACCTCCAAGCTCTATCCCAATAATAATCTATTTCATTCTTCATCTTCTATGGACATCATTCAAGCAATGGTTATTGAAGTTTCTACCGTAGAAGAACAACTCGCAAATTTGACGAAAGCAGTTGAAGGCTTGTCAAAGCGCGTGCAAGATCAAGATGCTAATCTTTCCAATTTAACAAATAAGTTAGATAGCATAGTTGAGGGAGAGTCCATACAAACACCTTTAAATCTTCAAAGGTTACAAGAGAAATGGGACTCTTCTGAAAAGCAAGCAACGACAACTAAGGAGATCCAAGTCTCCGCTGAATGTCTAATTCCTATTGAGAAATTGAAGGACTTCATCATGGAGGCTATCAAAGATAAACCTGAGTCGTCGTCCAAACTATCTGTCACATATGGAAAGCCGTATACGCAAATAATTGATAACTTGAAGATGCATGTTGGTTATCAACCTCCTAAGTTGCAACAATTCCACGGCAAGGGAAATTTGAAACAATATGTACCGCACTTTGTTGAAACTTGCAAGAATGCTGGAATGATGATTATCTTGTCAACCAGTTTGTTCGATCTCTCAAAGGTAATGCATTCGATTGGTACACAGATCTCGAACCTGGATCCATTGATAGTTGGGAGCAGTTAGAGCATGAGTTTCTTAATCGTTTCTATCATGATCGAACTTGCAAACGCTCATCAACGAAAGGATGATCTAGTTATTGACTTCATCAACCGCTGGAGAAGCTTAAGCCTCAACTGCAAAGATCACCTCAGTGAAACTTCTGGCATCGAAATATGCATTCAAGACATGCATTGGGATCTTCGCTATATCTTGCAAGGAATAAAACCCAAAACATTTGAGGAACTAGTAACTCGTACTCATGATATGGAACTAAATATGGCCATAAGTTCCTACCAAGGGCTACCTGTCTTTGAGCTTTATGGTGAAGAAGAAGAACAAAAAGGTGAGAATGGGGGCAAGTTTTCATTCGAAAACGAAAACGAAAAGTCCATGCATGTCACTATGCTCCTTGGCGCATGAGCCTAAACCACAAGTCGTAACGCTCCTTAACGCACGAGCCTAAACTGAAAATTATAATGCTCCTAACGCATGAGCCTAAACTGCAAGTTATAATGCTCCTCAACGCATGAGCCTTAACTGTAAGTTGTAATACTTCTTGGCACATGAGCCGACACTGTATGTCATGAATCTCCCTAAATTTGAACTAAATCTTTAAGACGTAAAGCTCTTCAAATTTGAGCAAACTGTTCAAGTTGTAAAACTCTTCAAATTCGAGCAAAGTCTTCAAATTGTAAAGCTCTTCAAATTCGAGCAAAGTGTTCAAGTTGCAAAGCTCTTCAAATTCAAGCAAAGACTCAAATAAAAAGCTCTTCAAAGTCGAGCAAAGACTTTAAGTTGCTAAGCTCTTCAAAGTCGAGCTAAATCTTCAAATTACTATGCTCCTGAACGCACGAGCCTTAACTGCATGTCATGAAGCTCTTCAAATTTGAGCAAAATCTTTGCACGAGCCTAATCTGCAAGTTATAATGCTTCCTGGTACATGAGTATACATTGTATGTCATGAAGCCCCCCAATTCTGAACTAAATCTTTAAGGCGTAAAGCTCTTTAAATTCGAGCAAAGTTTTCAAGTTTAAAGCTCTTCAAATTTGGGCAAAGTGTTCAAGTTGCAAAGCTCTTCAAATACAAGCAAAGACTCAAGTTGAAATCTCTTCAAAGTCGAGCAGGGACTTCAAATCGCAAAGTTTTCCAAATTCTAGCCAAACTTCAAGACGTAAAGCTCTACAAATTCAGCAATAGTCTTCAAGTTGTAAAGCTCTTCAAATTCGAGTGGAACTTCAAGTTGCAAAGCTCTTCAAATACAAGCAAAGACTCAAGTTGAAATCTCTTCAAAGTCGAGCAGGGACTTCAAATCGCAAAGTTTTCCAAATTCTAGCCAAACTTCAAGACGTAAAGCTCTACAAATTCAGCAATAGTCTTCAAGTTGTAAAGCTCTTCAAATTCGAGTGGAACTTCAAGTTGCAAAGCTCTTCAAAATTGATCAAGTCTTAAAGTTGCGAAGCATTTCAAATTGTAAATCTTCAAATTAAAATGCTCCTGGATGCACGAGCCTAAACTGCAGGTCATAAAGCTCTTTAAATTCGAGCAAAATCTTCAAGTTGCAAAGCTCCTCAAAACATGAGCTTAAATTACAAGTCATTATTCTCCTTAACGCAAGACCATAAACTACATGTTAGTCCTGGCCCGCAAGAGTATAAATTGTGTATGCCCCCCAAAAGAAAAGTCTACTAGGTTGAAAACCTCGAAACAGGCAGCCTAGGCAAAAGTTTAGGACATAAAAAAAATCACCCATTATGAACTATAGTATGACTTGATCCCCTTCATCGAGGTACGTAGGCATCTTAGAGTTTCTTTCTAAGTTCAGTCGCATGAATTCAAAAGATACATATTTCTCTAATCGTTGTCCGAATGAAGTATGATGGAATATAATCCATTCAATCAACACTTGAAAATCAGGCTGAAATGTCATTCTTCTGTTGAACTTTGGATCTCATTTGATTTAAAGGGGGCAACCCTCCAAAGTAAACTGGTATATTTAATGGGACGGCTTTAGGAGGATGCCAAGCATTTGCATTGAAGTCCGGAGATTCCTTATGTCTTCATGTTCGCCAAACCTTCAAGTTTGTTGGTATTTAAGTCCACCGTCCTACAAGTTGAAGTCTGCAAGTCTACCAGTCTTTAAGTTGAAGTATTCAAACCCTCCAAGTCTTCAAGTTAATGTCTTCAAGTCTTTCGGTCTTCAAGTTGAAAGTCCTCTAATTCGCCGGTCTTCAAGTTGAATTATTTAAGCCCTCCAAGTCTTCAAGTTGAAGTCTTCACGTCTGTTAAGTTTTCAAGTCGAAGTTTAAAAGTCCACCGCTCTTCAGTCTGAAGCGTCAAAGTCTGCCGAATCTTCAAGTCCGTCAAATCTTCAAGTTTTACGATCTTCAAGTTGAAGTCTTCAAGGTCTACCAAGTCTTTAAAGTCTGCCAAATGTTTAAGTCGATGTCGTCAAGTCAACCAAGTCTTCAAATTGAAACTTTTTAATTTTCCAATCTTAAGGTGAACATGTTAGTCCCTTTGTACCTTTAGTTGGCCTCTTCACGTATTTGTCCTTAAAAGGAACTATGATTTTCCAATCTTAAGGTGGACGTTTAAGTCCCTTTGCACCTTAAGTTGGCCTCTTTGCGAGTTTGTCCTTAAAAGGAACTATGATTTTCCAATCTTAAGGTGGACGTTTAAGTCCCTTTGCACCTTAAGTTGGCCTCTTTGCGAGTTTGTCCTTAAAAGGAACTATGATTTTCCAATCTTAAGGTGGACGTTTAAGTCCCTTTGCACCTTAAGTTGGCCTCTTTGCGAGTTTGTCCTTAAAAGGAACTATGATTTTCCAATCTTAAGGTGGACGTTTAAGTCCCTTTGCACCTTAAGTTGGCCTCTTTGCGAGTTTGTCCTTAAAAGGAACTATGATTTTCCAATCTTAAGGTGGACGTTTAAGTCCCTTTGCACCTTAAGTTGGCCTCTTTGCGAGTTTGTCCTTAAAAGGAACTATGATTTTCCAATCTTAAGGTGGACGTTTAAGTCCCTTTGCACCTTAAGTTGGCCTCTTTGCGAGTTTGTCCTTAAAAGGAACTATGATTTTCCAATCTTAAGGTGGACGTTTAAGTCCCTTTGCACCTTAGATTGGCCTCTTCGTGTATTTGTCCTTAAAGGGAACTATGATGTTCCAATCTTAAGGTGGAAGTTTAAGTCCCTTTGCACCTTAAGTTGGCCTCTTTGCGAGTTTGTCCTTAAAAGGAACTATAATTTTTCAGTCTTAAGGTGGACATTTAAGTCCTTTTACACATTGAGTTGGTCTCGTCACGGATTGGATCCTTCTATATGCTGTTGAGGATTTGTTCTTTCATAGGTAACCATGAATTAGTCCTTCTATATGTTGTTGCAAATTTGATACTCTTTTTGATACTTCTATATGCAGTTATGGAGTTGATCATTCTGTATGTTGTTATGGAGTTGATCCTTCTGTACGCTGTTGTGGATTGATCCTTCTATAAGTTGTTGTGGATTTATCATTCTATATATATTATATAAAATGTGTTGATGAAGATATCTCCATTATCTACAAAAAGGGAAAGAAATGAACGCAAAGTAAAAAGAGGAGAAATTACCGTGACGCAGCTAAGTCAGAATCGCCAAAAGAAAAAAGGGATTCAAAACAGCTAGTAAAGGCAGCAAATTGATGATAACAAGCCAGCTAGTAAAGGCAGCAAATTGATGATAACAAGCGTAGAGCATTGTGCCATATATATAGGAAACACAAAAGGTGGCTGTCAAATAGTGATTTCGATGTGGGACGATAGTTACAATCTGTCTCCTAATTGGATTTGGCTGGTTTGCATCGGTTGTCTTGTGCAATAAACTACTGGAAGTCTGATCACAAATATGGGGTGAGAGTCCTTTTTAAAAGGGAATAAGGAAGCTCATTTAATGCATGGCTATCTCCTAGAATCCTTATTAGAGACAAAGAGGATTACCTTGCAAAGAACGTAAATTGCCAACCAAATTCGTTTCAGATAGTAAAGTCACGTGAATGTAATGAGATTACAACATATAGAATGCAAACTTCAATCATTACGGTTTTATTTTATTCTTGTTCAAATATGAATTACCATTAATGCTTTTGAGGCAAAGTGCAAGTTAATTGAGGAAATTATTCAGTTGGAAGCCCTAGTTCGACACCCGTGTTTGGGGCTTCACTGATACTCCAAGGCCTTGTCGTTAATAATCAAGTTTTTGTTCCAACAACGCTTGAAGTAGGGGCATTTATAGACATTTAAATTTTATCGAATTTAAATCGATAAAATAACATGGACTATATTTTAATATATTAGTCCAAATAAATATATTGGACTAATATAATTAGATTGATTATATGAGACCAATATAATTGGGCTAGTCCATTTTTATGAGACCAATATAATTGGGCTAGTCCATTTTGTTGGGTTACAAATGATGAGCCCACTTCATGTAACGACCCAGCCGGTCGTTTCGGGAGTTAGCCCCGTTTCCCCCATTTATGCTTCTTTTGTGCTTTACAACTGTATTATGTCTTACCGGGTTGGTTGGTTCGGGTTCGGAGTGATTTTGGAGTGAGTTGAGACACTTAGTCTCTTAATTGGAAGCTTAAGTTGGAAAAATCGATCGGATGTCGACTTGTGCGAAAACGACCTCGGATTTAAATTTCTATGGTTTTGTTAGCTCCGTTAGGTGATTTTGGACTTAGGAGCGAGTCCGGAATAGGATTTGGAAGTCCGTAGTAGAATTAGGCTTGAATTGGCAAAAGTTGGAATTTTGGCGATTTTGGCCGGCAGTGAAAATTTTGATATCGGGGTCGGATTGGATTTTCGGAAGTTGAAAAAGGTTCGTGGTGTCATTTTTGACTTGTGTGTAAAATTTGAGGTCAATCTGACGTGGTTTGGTAGGTTTCGGTGTCGTCTGTGGAATTTGAAAGTTTAGAAGTTTTTTAGGCTTGAATCCGGGTGTAATTGGTGTTTTGATGCTGTCTTGATATGTTGGTGTGATTGGTTGAGGTCCCGGAGGCCTCGGGGTGATTTTGGGTGGTTAACGACTTGATGTGAGTTGAGGAATTGCAGTTGAAGCTACTTCTACTGGTGTAACTGCACCTACGGAGTGGGAACCACAAGTACGAGCCCGCAGATGCGGCTAAGGAGGATCTGGGTAGAGGACGCAGGTGCGATGGAATTCCCGCACATGCGATGGTCGCATAAGCAGATTTAGGGGCGCAGGTGCGTGTTTGGACCGCATGTGTGATGTATTTCCCGCGCCCGCGAAGAGCGCAGATGCGGTCACTTGATCGCAGGAACATAGGTAGTGTTTAGGGATTTTCCCGCAAAAGCGGGGCTTTGCCCGCAGATGCAGAAATGGAGCCGCAGGTGCGAGAAGTCTGGGCAGAACCTATAAATAGAACACTTCGAGATTTTTAACCATTTTCATCATTTTTTAGCTCGGATTTTGGGGATTTTGAGAGAGATTTCGGAGTAATCATTGAGGTAAGTTCCTTGTGCTTATTTATCTTCAATAATGGTGTTTCCCTACTAATTTTACACCTAGTTGATGAGTGTTTGAGGTGAGATTTGGGAGATTAGGGCTTGGGAATCAGAGAGTGAATTTTGGGGATTTGGAGGGGCAATTGAGGTAGGATTTTGATAAATTTGGTATGGTTAGACTCGTGAGTGAATGGGCTTTCGGGTTTTTGCGACTTTCGTCGGGTTTCGAGACGTGGGCCCGGGGGCCGGGTTGAGCTGATTTCGAATTTTGGACTATATTTTAGTAGTTTTCTTGTGGAATTGATCCTTTTAGCCAATATTGATTATCTCGTACTGTTTGTGGCTAGATTCGGGGCATTTGGAGGCCGATTCGAGAGGCAAAGGCATTTCAGAGTAGGATTTCTGCGTGGTTGAGGTAAGTAACAGTCGTAAATCTGATTTTCAGGATTTGACACTCCGAGAATTGGTATGATGTGAATATTTGGAGGTGACGCACATGCTGGGTGACGGGCGTGTGAGCAGGCACCGTGAGGGGTTGTGACTTGGTCCGTCCCGTGAGACTGTAAAGTCGAATAGCCATTGTTATTACTTGTTTATCTTTGTCTTTGAGCAATTGACTGCCTTTCATGTTAGAAACCATGCTTAGGCCATAAAATATTACTGTTGGGACCCACAACAGTCGAATACTTGTTGAATTGACTGCTAATTGCTGTCTTGTGCTCAGTCATAATCTTACTTGTGTGTTATATCTCCGTTCTCTCTCATTTCTTGTTGATACTTGTTATATTCTCTGTTTGGGCTAATTATTATGATATTCTGTAAGCCCGAGGGGCTAGAGAGGTTAGTGACTGAGATAGGGCCTGAGTGCCGAGCTGGGAGGTGTGAGGTATATTTGATCGGGTTGCATGCCGCAATAATATTGGATCGGGTTATATGCCGCAACAAGCCTTCGGGATATATATATATTATTGGATCGGGTTGCATGCCGCAATAATATTGGATCGAGTTGCACGCCGCAACAATATTGGATCGGGTTGTGCGCCGCAACAATATAGCACTTGGGTTGAAGGAGCCTCTCCAGAGTCTCTAGACCCCCAATGAGTGCAGGTACTTATTGAGAGTGTGTATTGAGGGCTGAGAGCTGAGAGTATGAGTTGTTGAGATGAGTTGAGTGACTATTGCCTTGAGAGGTTGTACTTGCTTTTATTTATTGTTGCACTTAGTTGTTATCTATTGTTGTTATGAAATTTTTGGAAGATTCATATCTGTTTTACTTGAGCTTGAACTAATTTGACTTATACCACCGGATTTGAAAGCATGTTCACTCTTTACTGAAAACTTTTGAAATGATCTGTATTTTTATAGTTCGTCACTGCTTCTCAGTTCCTTATTTAATTCTGTTACTTGCTGAGTTGGTTGTACTCGTGCTACACCTTGCACTTCATGTGCAAATCCAGGTGTGTACGGTTCTGGTGATCGCTGAGTTCGTGCGCGGGCTGATTATCGGAGACTTACGAGGTAGTTGTCAGCCTCTGCAGTCCTTGTTTCTTCTTTCTTATTATCTTTTCTCTCTTGTATTGGCATTTGGCATAGACTGTAGTAGACTTTGTTATCTAGATTGGTTATTAGATGCTCATGACTTAGTGACACCCCGATGTCGGACTATCATTCCGCACTTGTATTTTGGGTTTTACCAGGTCATTATGTAAACCTTCAAGTTAGTTTAATTGCTTTAACTCACTTCTGTTATATATTGAAAGCATATTTAGAATGTCGACTTGCCTAGTTCCACGATAGGCACCATCACGACTGGTTAGGAATTTGGGTCGTGACAAGTTGGTATCATAGCCTAGGTTACATAGGTCTCACAAGTCATGAGCATGTTTAGTAGATTCTTGCAGATCGGTACAGAGACGTTTGTACTTATCTTCGAGATGTTGCATAACCTTTAGGAAACTCCACATTCTTGAATTCTTGTCGTGCGAATCTGTTGATTCTAGTAACTAAACATCTGTTGTTTTATTCTATCACAGATGGTGAGGACTTGTACTACCGATCAGGATGGACAACCACCAATACCACCAGCCAGGGCCGCGAGAGGCCGAGGTCGCGGTAGGGGCAGAGGTGCAGCCCGCACAACATCTGGGGCAGTACCTGCAGACCCATCAGTTGCCCAGATCAGGACCATATTCCAGTTGTTGATACACCAGCTCAGGCACCACCTGTGCCTATTGTGATTCCATGCCTTCAGGAGGCCTTAACTCAGATTCTGACTACGTGTACCAGTCTTGCTCAGGCGGTCTCTGTTCCGGCAGCAGCAGCCACTTCTCAGGTCGGGGGAGGTGCTCAGACTCCCGCTGCCCGCACACCAGAGCAGGTGGTACATGGATTCTAGACACCGAAGGCACTACCAGCCCAGCCGGTTGCAGTTGCTCAGGACTATATGGTTCCTGCTATGCCTGAGAATGAGCAGCGTAGATTGGAGAGGTTTGGGAGACTACAGCCTCCATCTTTCAGTGGTGCAGAGGGAGATGATGCACAGGGTTTCTTGGACAGATGCCAGAGGATACTCCGTACAGTAGGTGTTCTGGAGACCAGTGGGGTCTCGTTAACTACCTTTCAGTTCTCTGGGGCTGCATTCAATTGGTGGGAGGCTTATGAGAGGCGTAGCCCGGTCGGCACAATGCCTCTTACCTGGCAACAGTTCTCTATTATCTTTCTAGAGAAATTTGTGCCTCAGTCCCGCAGAGAAGAGCTGCGCAGACAGTTTGAGAAGCTTCGTCGAGGTGATATGTCTATGACGCAGTATGAGATGTGATTCTCAGAGTTGGACCGTCATGCTATCTGGTTGGTTCCCACAGATAGGGAGAGGATCAGGAGGTTTATAGATGGCCTCACTTATCAACTACGATTGCTTATGACCAGAGAGAGAGTGTATGGTGCTACCTTTGATGAGGTTGTCAACATTGCTCATCAGATTGAGATGGTTCGCAGTCAGGAGAGGGTTGAGATGGAGGCCAAGAGGCCTCGTGGATAGGGAGGATTTAGCGGTGCTCCTTCTGGGGGTTAGTTCTAGCACGGTAGAGGCCGTCCTTTCAGACATGCTTAGACTGCTCATCCAGGTAACCGTGGTGCATCATCTGGCCATGGTTCTCATAGTTACCAGTAGGGTCATTCATCTCTCAGTGCCCTCCCAGTGCAGAGTTCGTCCCGTGCTCCATCGGGTCAGGGTTCGTTTATGCCAGGTCCTTCTGCCAGTTATGTCGGTGCTCGAGGCTCCCTTCAGTCCCATGCACCAGCACCAGGAATGTATTATGAGTCTGGGGAGTTTGGTCACATGAGGAGAGAGTGTCCCGTATAGTGGGAGGTCCAGCTCCACAGAGGAGCCAGTCTATGTCATCAGCACCAGCCCATCCACCACCTGCTCAGCCAACCCGGGGTGGAGCCCAGTTAGCTAGGGGTCGCCTGAGAGGGCGCGGTAGATCAGGGGGTGGCCAGGACCGTTTCTATGCCCTCCCTGCTAGACCAAATGCCATTGCTTCAGATGCTGTGATTACAGGTATTGTCTCAGTTTGCCACAGAGATGCCTCTGTATTATTTGACCCTAGTTCCACTTATTCATATGTTTCCTCATATTTCGCTCATTTTATGGATATGCCCCGTGAGTCTTTAGTTTCATCTGTTTATGTATCTACTCCTGTGGGTGATACGATTATTGTGGACCACATATATCGGTCATGTGTCATGACTATTGGGGGTCTGGACACCAGAGTGGATCTTTTGCTGCTCAGTATGGTCGATTTTGATGTGATGTTGGGTATGGATTGATTGTCTCCATGTCATGTTGTTCTAGATTGTCACGCTAAGACTGTGATATTAGAAATACCTGGGTTGCCGAGAGTTAAGTGGAGCAGTTCTATAGACTATGTTCCCAGTAGAGTGATTTCATACTTGAAGGCTCATCGGATGGTTGAGAAGGGTTGTCTATCCTATTTGGCTTTTGTGAGGGATGTTAGTGCAGAGACTCCTGCGATTGATTCTGTTCCGGTGGTGCGTGATTTTTCGGATGCATTTTCTACAGACATGTCGGGCATGCCGCCTGACAGGGATATTGACTTCGGTATTGATTTAGTGCTGAGCACTCAGCCCATTTCTATTTCACCATATCATATGGCACCGACGGAGTTGAAGGAACAACTTCAGGAACTCCTTGATAAGGGGTTTATTCGGCCTAGCGTGTCACCTTGGGGTGCACCGGTTCTATTTGTAAAGAAGAAAGATAGTTCTATGAGGATGTGCATTGACTACAGACAATTGAACAAGGTCAGGGTCAAGAACAAGTATCCTTTGCCACGTATTGATGATCTATTTGACCAGCTTCAGGGGGCGAGGGTGTTCTCCAAGATTGATTTGAGGTCAGGGTATCACCAGCTAAAGATTCGGGATTCAGATATTCTTAAGACAGCTTGCAGGACCCGATATGGCCATTATGAGTTCCTTGTGATGTCTTTTGGGCTGACTAACGCCCCATCAGCGTTCATGCATTTGATGAACAATGTGTTTCAACCTTATTTGGACTCGTTCGTTATTGTATTCATTGATGATATCCTGATGTACTCTTGTAGCCAAGAGTAACATGCCCAGCATTTGAGGATTGTGTTACAAAGATTGAGGGAGGAGAAGCTTTATGCAAAGTTCTCCAAGTGTGAGTTTTGGCTCTGTTCAGTGGCGTTCTTGGGGAACGTGGTGTCCAGTGAGGGTATTCAGGTGGATCCGAAGAAGATAGAGGCAGTGCAGAGTTGGCCCACACCGTCCTCAGCCATGAAGATTAGGAACTTTCTTGGGTTGGTGGGCTATTACCGTCATATTGTGGAGGGTTTTTCATCTATTGCATCGCCCTTGACCAAATTGACCCAAAAGGGTTCTCCATTCAGGTGGTCGGATGAGTGCGAGGAGAGCTTTCAGAAGCTTAAGAATGCCTTGACCACGGCCCCAGTTCCAGTTCTGCCATCAGCTTCTCGTTCTTACACAATGTATTGTGATGCCTCGTGGATAGGTATTGGATGTGTTCTGATGCAGGAGGGTAGATTGATTGTTTATGCTTCGCGCCAATTGAAGACCCATGAGAAGAACTATCCTGTCCATGATCTTGAGTTAGCAGCTATTGTGCACGCCTTGAGGATTTGGCGGCACTATTTGTACGGGGTTCATTGTGAGATCTACACTGATCACCAGAGTTTGCAGCATTTGTTCAAGCAGAAGGATCTTAACTTGCGTCAGCGAAATTGGTTGAAGCTTCTCAAGGAATATGATATCACCATTCTGTACCATCCCGGTAAGGCCAATGTGGTGGCCGATGCCTTGAGTCGCCAGGCATAGATTTTGGGGAGTTTAACATAATTTCCAGTAGCAGAGAGACCCTTGGCATTGGATGTTTAGGCCTTAGCTAGCCATCTTGTCATATTGGATATTTCAGAGCCGAGTCGAGTATTAGCTTGTGTGGTCTCTAGGTCTTCTCTTTATGATCGTATCAGGGAGCGTCAATATGACGACCCCCATCTGCTCGTCCTCCAAGACAGGGTTCGGCGAGGTGATGCTAGAGATGTGACTATTGGTGATGATGGCGTGTTGAGGATGCAGGGAAGGATATGCCTGCACAATATGGATGGGCTTCGGGAGTGGATTCTTGAGGAGGCCCACAACTCGCAATATTCTATTCATCCGGGTGCCGCGAAGATGTACCAGGATTTGAGACAACACTATTGGTGGAGGAGGAAGAAGAAGGATATATTTTGGTTTGTGGCTCGGTGTCTCAACTGTCAGCAGGTTAAGTATGAGCATCAGAGACTAGGTGGCTTGCTTCAGAGGTTAGAGATCCCAGAGTGGAAGTGGGAGCGGATCACCATGGATTTCGTAGTTGGGCTCCCACAGACTTCGAGGAAGTTCGATGCTATTTTGGGTGATTGCGGATCGGCTGACCAAGTCCGCATACTTCATTCCAGTTGGTACTACTTATTCTTCAGAGAGGTTGGCTGAGATTTACATTCGAGAGAGTGTTCGCCTTCATGGTGTCCCAAATTCCATCATTTCAGATAGAGGAACACATTTTACATCGCAATTTTGGAGGGTCGTGCAATGAGAGTTGGGTACTCAAGTTGAGTTGAGCACAACCTTTCACCCTCAGACGGATGGACAGTCCGAGCGCACTATCCAAATATTAGAGGACATGTTACGCGCTTGTGTCATTGATTTTGGGGGTTCATGGGACCAGTTTCTGCTGCTCGCAGAGTTTGTATATAACAATAGTTATCAGTCAAGCATTCAGATGGCTCCATACCAGGCTTTATATGGGAGGCGGTGTAGATCTCCGGTGGGATGGTTTGAGATGGGTGAGGCTAGACTCTTGGGTACAGACTTGGTCCAAGATACATTAGACAAGGTGAAATTTATTCAGGAGCGACTTCGCACGGTGCAGTTTAGGCAGAAGAGCTATGCTGACAGGAAGGTCCGTGATGTGTCTTTCATGGTAGGGGAGAAGGTTCTGTTGAAGGTATCACCCATGAGGGGTGTTATGAGGTTTGGGAAGTGGGGTAAGTTGAGCCTTCGGTTCATTAGACCTTTGAGGTACTTTAGAGGATTGGGGAGGTAACTTACAATCTTGCCTTGCCACCTAGCTTGTCGAGTATGCATCCAGTATTTCATGTTTCGATGCACCGGAAGTATATCGGCTATCCATCCCATGTTTTGGATTTTAGCACGGTTTAGTTGGATGGTGATATGACTTATGATGTGGAGCCGGTTTCTATTTTGGAGCGGCAAGTTTGGAAGTTGAGGTCAAAGGATATAACTTCAGTGAAGGTTCAGTGGAGTGGTCAGCCTATAGAGGAGGCCACTTGGGAGACCGATCAGGGGATGTGGAGCAGATAGCCACACCTATTTGAGACTCCAGGTATATTTCCAGACCCGTTCGAGGACAAATGTTTCTTTAAGAGGGGGAGGATGTAACGACCCGGCCGGTCGTTTTGGGAGTTATCCCCGTTTCCCCTATTTTTGCTTCTTTTGTGCTTTACAGCTATATTATGTCTTACCGAGTTGGTTGGTTCGGGTCCGGAGTGGTTTTGAAGTGAGTTGAGACACTTAGTCTCTTAATTGGAAGCTTAAGTTGAAAAGGTCGACAGGATGTCGACTTGTGGGAAAAAGACGAGCTCCATTAGGTGATTTTGGACTTAGGAGCGCATCCGGAATGTGATTTCGAGGTCCGTAGTAGAATTAGGCTTGAATTGGCGAAAGTTGAAATTTTGGCGATTTTGGCCGACTGTGGAAATTTTGATATCAGGGTCGGATTGGATTTTCGGAAGTTAGAATAGGTTCGTGGTGTCATTTTTGACTTGTGTGTAATATTTGAGGTCAATCGGACGTGGTTTGGTAGGTTTCGGCGTCGTCTGTGGAATTCGAAGGTTTGACTAAGTTCACATGGGGTTATATGACTTGTTGGTGTGATTGGTTGAGGTCTCGGAGGCCTCGGGGTGATTTCGGGTGGTTAACGGCTTGATGGGAGTTGAGGAATTGCAGCTGAAGCTGCTGCTACTGGTGTAACCGTGCCTGCGGAGTGGGAACCGTAGGTGAGAGCCCGCAGAAGAGAAGGAGGAGCAGCAAATATGGCTAAGGAGGATTTGGGCAGAGGATGTAGGTGCGATGGAATTCCCGCACCTGCGATGGTCGCAGAAGCGGATTTAGGGGTGCAAGTGCGTTTTTGGACCGCAAGTGCGATGTATTTCCCGCACCCGTGAAGAGCGTAGATGCGGTCACTTGATCGCAGGAGCGGAGGCAGTGATTAGAGATTTTTTCGCAAAAGCGGGGCTTTGCCTGCAGATGCGGAAATGGAGCCGCGGGTGCAAGAAGTCTGGGCAGAACCTATAAATAGAACACTACGAGACTTTTCACCATTTTCATCATTTTTGAGCTCGGATGTTGGGGATTTTGAGAGAGATTTCGGAGTAATCACTGAGATAAGTTCCTTGTGCCTATTTATCTTCAATAATGGTGTTTCCCCATTGATTTTATACCAAGTTGGTAAGTGTTTAAGGTGAGATTTGGGAGATTAGGGCTTGGGAATTGGAGAGAGAATTTTAAGGTTTTGGAGGGGCAATTGAGGTCGGATTTTGATAAATTTGGTATGGTTAGACTCGTGAGTGAATGAGCTTTCGAGTTTTTGTGACTTTCGTCAAGTTTCGAGACGTGGGCCCGGGGGCTGGGTTGAGCCAATTTCGAATTTTGCACTACACTTTAGTAGTTTTCTTGTGGAATTGATCATTTTAGCCAATATTGATTATCTCGTGCTGTTTGTGGCTAGCCAGCGGGGCATTTGGAGGCCGATTCGAGAGGCAAAGGCATTTCAGAGTAGGATTTCTGCGCGGTTGAGGCAAGTAACAGTCTTAAATCTAGTTTGGAGGGTATGAAACCCCAAGAATTGGTATCATGTGAATACTTGGAGGTGACGCACATGCTAGGTATGACTTGGTCACCGTGAGCGGGCACCGTGAGGGATTATGACTTGGTCCATCCCGTGAGACTGTAACGTCGAATAGCCATTGTTATTATTTTTTTATCCTTGTCTTTGAGCAATTGACTGCCTTTCATGTTAGAAACCATGCTTAGGCTATATGATATTAGTGTTAGGACTTGCAGCGGTCGAATACTTGTTGAATTGACTGTTAATTGATGTCTTGTACTCAGTCACAGTCTTACTTGTGTGTTATATCTCCGTTCCCTCTCATTTCTTGTTGATAATTGTTGTATTCTCTGTTTGGGCTAATTATTATGATATTCTGTGAGCCCGAATGGCTGGAGAGGTTAGTGATTGAGATAAGGCCTGAGTGCCGAGCTACGAGCTGTGAGGTATATTGGATCAGGTTGCACGCCGCAACAATATTGGATCGGGTTGCACGCCATAACAATATTGGATCGGGTTACACATCGCAACAAGCCTTCGGACTATATATATATATATATATTATTGGATCGGGTTGCACGCCGCAACAATATTGGATCGGGCTGCGCGCCCCAACAATATAGCGCTTGGGCTGAAGGAGCCCCTCCGGAGTCTGTACACCCCCAGTGAGTGCAGGTACCTATTTAGAGTGTGTATTGAGAGTTGAGAGCCGAGAGTTTGAGCTGTTGAGATGAGTTAGTGACTGCTGCCTTGAGAGGTTGTACTTGCTTTTATATATTGTTGCACTTAGTTATTATTTGTTGTTGTTGTGAAATTTCTAGAAGATTCATATCTGTTTTACTTGAGCTCGAACTGATTTGACTTATACCACTGGATTTGAAAGCATGTTCACTCTGGATTTGAAAGCATGTTCACTCTTTACTGAAACTTTGAAATGATATGTATTTTTATAGTTCATCACTGCTTCTCATTTCCTTATTTAATTCTGTTACTTGCTGAGTTGGTTGTACTCATGCTACACCCTGCACGTCATGTGCAGATTCAGGTGTGTACGGTTTTGGCGGTTGCTGAGTTCGTGCGCGGGCTGATCATCAGAGACTTACGAGGTAGTTGCCGGCGTCCGCAGTCCTTGTTTCTCCTTTCTTATTATATTTTCTCTCTTGTATTGGCATTTGGCACAGACTGTAGTAGACTTTGTTTTATAGATTGGTTGTTAGATGCTCATGACTTAGTGAAACCCCGATGTCGGGCTATCATTTCGCACTTGTGTTTTGGGATTTACCCCGTTATTATGTAAACCTTCAGTTAGTTTAATTGCTTTAGCTCACTTCTGTTATATATTGAAAGCATATTGAGAATGTCGGCTTGCCTAGTTCCACGATAGCCGCTATCACGACTGGTTAGATATTTGGGTCATGACACTTTATTAGGCCTAATATGCCATCTTCCTAGAGGCCCAGTTTGGTACCACGTGTCAAATGACGTGGCACGCCAAGTCAAACAGAAGAGCCAATAAGATCGTGCCGCATGTCAAAATGACAAGGCATGCCAAGTCAAATTAAAAGTCCAATACAATCACGTCACGTGTGCAAGTGACATGTTCTGACCAATCAAATGGGGCCTTGTCACTTTTCAATCTGATTGGTCGGAAAGCGTTTGTTATCATCACAACTCTTCCCTCACACAATTATAAATAGAGGCCTTCATAACTCAGAAAAGGGACCAAAAGTTATAATAAGAAGACACAAGGGAGCTCATGGATCAAATGCCACAATTCTCTGCAAATTACAAGTGTTCAAGCATTCAAGCACTTCAACACAAATTTCAAGTATTCAAGATCAAGAACGAAGTCAAATCAAATACAAGGCATTCAAGATCAATGCTACTTGTTCGTGATAGAATTCGTGGCAACTATCAAAGCGTACGCAACGAATAAAACAAATTCAAATTCAAGATCATGCTCAAATGCCCTTGAATTTATATTGAAAAAGTAGAATCAGAGGAACCATAGATATTGTAACACTCAAATTACTCGAAATCAAATACTACCATTGTTGCAATATTTTTTTGTGTTGATTTTATTTTCCCGATGCAATTTATTGTATACAAATCAATCCACGCAGAGTTTGAGTCACTTTTGTTGAACTGGTAGATGTTTGCTACTTTGCTGAAGTGATCCTTGAAGGCAGAAGGGTTTTTGAAGCTTTTAATTACTGTTTTTAGGATAATTTTGGTGAATTACTTATTTTTATACATGTAAAGAAAATGATTATGGTTATAAACTTAGATATAAGGATAAAGAAGATGATTGGCTTCTTGCTAATTGAATATCTTATCCCCCTTCTATATATTAGTACTAAATTATTGTTCATTAACTTAGAAAAGATAAAGAAAAAAAATAAGTTGAACACTAAATACAGGATACTACACTATGTTGAATTCAAGGAGGAAAACAAATAAAATGAAAAAGAGAAATGGTGTTGGGTCTCGAACCTAGGTCATCTAGTGAAGGAGGACATAAATACAACATGTTAAACCAACAGAGCAGTTCAGTTATTCTGTTTGAGGGGGCACATCAAAATTATTTGAGGGGTCCTTGATGTATAAACAAAATAAATATATATATATATATATATATATATACATACACGAATTTTGCCGAGTCTAGCGGGTTCCGGTGACCCTCTCATCTCCATGTAGGTCTGCCTCTGATTGTTATCATGTGTGCATATTTTTGCTACGCTTTTTTTAATGTGTTTGTTTACTCGTAAAATAGTACATTTGAATTTATAACATGGTTTATAGACACGTAGATTAAATTGACCTGAGTAAATAAAATAATAAAGAATAGAAATGAATAAAACAAGAATAATTGAAGAAAAGACAAGCCTGAGCCTTGAATTGAACTTCTCTCGAAATAAGGACAATGCAGAAAACTCAGTATAAGCAAAATAAGATTTTAGAGAATAAGAGAGTAATCTTAGCCTTTTTTCAGATAAGTGTTTCATGTCGTTCAATGAGTACAAATTTCTCACTTTATAGCCAAATTAGGGGAGACAAGAGGTCCCATGCTTGTATCCGGTGTCAGCTATTTGCTGACTCATCTGCTACATGTCTTTACTATCGCGTATCTATTCAGCGAATGTCTACCTGTCATCTGTTAATTTTATCATATACAGATAGTCCTCTTACTTTCCGGTGACTCAATTTGGTATGACCGGGAAGTAGATAAGATCTTTTCTTTTCTTGGCAGAAAAGTTCTTGAACGGTTTCTGGCACTTGAAAGGACGCATGTCTCTTTGCATTTAATGAGCCGAACACGTGTTGTCCTGTGATTCGACAAGTATTTTGGCCAATTAACTAGGTAATGATGGCCTTGCATTGTGCCGCCTATAAACTTCTTCCATTTTCACCACTTTCATCTTTCACTTTTATAATCTTTCTTCTCCGAGTCTTCCTAAAGATTTTCTGCAACTCCCTTTTTCTCAATAAAACTTACAAATTCATACTTTTTATCATCATGTCTTCTGCTATTTCTTCCTCCGATTATACAGCTGGAAGAACATTGAGGTTTTAGCCCCTAGTGAAGTGGAGATGATTACATCATTAGACTAGGGTATGTTTGTGTTTACACATACCTTTTTACTGAGATGCTTGGTAGGGAAATAGATCCAATCATCTTGGAGTTTTGTCGAAAGTACCAAGTTTGTTTGGCCCAAGTGAGGCCGGTAATATGGCGCACGGTGGCTTGCCTTTGATATCTATGTTTTCGGTCTCAAGAAAACCTTACTCTTGCACATATGATAAACCTTTACGCCCCTAAAATTTTCTGTGGAGGCGTGATCAAACTCATCAAATGCGGTCATCATACTATCGCTACCACTGTTGATAACAATAACGACCGTGATTGGATGGAGAGGTTTAGTGTTGTCTCTCCTGGGAACATTTTACCAGCATCAACATCTTCTATTCCCGAATCTTGGAACTATACTCGTAAGCTTTCTTAACATCCCTCTTTTACTGTGTTAAAGGAATTCCCCCTCTTTACTAAACTTTCTTTCCTCTTATTTCTGCCTCCCGCCCTTCAACAGTTGAAAATCTATCTCAATGGGTTCAGCAAATTCTAGATACTTCCACATCGAATTCCCCTATGTGAAAGTAAATTTCAATCAGGTTCAACTGGAATGGAAAGAACCATGGCAAGAAAAACTTCCCTTCCTTTCTTTACTTTTATCTCTATGCAATAGATAATTTTTAACTTCTTACATAAACATATTTGGCCTTCCGAAAGGACCTTCTGTATGTCCCACCTTTGCAGTTTCACATGACCCAAATGTGGTACAATAACGGATTCAGGAAACTACCGACTGAAAGATGTCTTCTCAAGCCGCTCTTGCTTCCAATGAAGGCACAGCTTCCCGAAGTCCCCAGCCCAAGGGGAAAACATCGAAAAGAAAGTATACCCCTAGTGCTGAGGTTGAAGAGAAACCCTCGGTCACAGAACATATCCCGGATGGACCAGCCACAATGGTCCTTGATAAAGATGAAACTGAGGACGATGATGAAGTGGTTTCTCCTCAAAAAAGAAGAAAAAGAAGAACTCCCTCAGCTCAACTGGAGGACATAGAAGGACTCTTTCAAGAGTTCGAGTTGATTGAAAATGTTGAATCCAGTTTCGGGGCTCAGAATTTTGTCTCCAGTCAGAAAAGTTGCATATCTGAATCTCCTCCAACATCTATTCCATCACCAACTCCTACCTCACCATCGGTCCCAGCCTAACAAGAGGAAGATGTGTGTTCCCCCCGATCACCCGATTAAGGGAACATAGAAAATGCCTTCCCGTCATTCATATGTAACCCTAACGGTAAATGCAATGTTCCCCTTTTAGTTTTGGAAGAATGCGATTTGCTTTCCAAGCCGGTGGGAGTAGCCAACTACTTGAAACCTCTGGCTTCGGATAAAGACTGGCGGAAAATGGATGCTCTTTCTGCTGAATGTTTGATCAATAACAACATGAATCTTGTTGCTCATGTATCATTTCATCCTTCTCTCCTTCATTTATATTTGTTAAACACTACCTTTGATAACTACAAATTTTATCTTTACGGGCGAACCTCTTTGTCTCTAAAGACTTACAGAAGATGATCTTGGATAAAACAAATGCTTAAGGCTGAGCGGGATCATCTTGCTAAGTGCCTCCCGGCTCTAGAGGCAAGGCTTTCTCACATGGGTGAACTCGAAGCCCTGTTAGAGCAAACTGATCTAGAAAAGATGGCACATAGACAAGAGGCTACTCAGTTGCATGTTGAGCTTGCTGAATTAAATATCAACTGGGCAGAGCTGCAGGATGTCGTGACTTTAGCAGCCAAACGTGATTCTACTTCAATAGAAAGAATCAACAATCTAGAAGTGAACTTACGATCCAAAATCGAGGAAGCTACTATGGTCGAAGAGAAGAGGGCAAGAACGGAGGCAAGGCTCAAAAGGATCATGGAGCAAAACCGCGAATGTCACGACCCAAACCGATGGGCCATGACGAGTGCCCGATTCCTACCTGTCGAACACCCCTAAGCATGCGTCTAAGATATAAACATGAATTGAGGATAGGTCATGAATAACATCTGTCAATAAACTTCTGAATTATGTGAATGACATACGTGAGAAAAACATGTCCAAAAGACATATATACATATACATGCGGAATACAGTAGGGCGAGCCGGCAAGGCTTCTATAGACAACTATATATCCAAAATTGGAAGCCGACAAGGACACATACTATCCAACTATACTTGACTGTCTACAGACCTCTAATAGAGTGTACAACTGAATAAAGGACGGGACTGGGACCCGTCGTACCCATATCTACATATCAAAACAGCATACCAAAACTAGTAACAGCTTCGGATCAAGTGTAGCACACCAACTCTCTCAGATCAAAGATCCTAAAAAGGGGGACCGTCAGCCTGTCTACCTGCACCTGCGGGCATGAAACACAGCGTCCCCAGGCAAAAAGAACGTCAATACGATTAATGTATTGAGTATGTAAGGCATGAAAATTAGTACATAAAGACATAGATGAAACATAGAGTAAAGAATTCCACCTGTGAGTCTAAATAACTTTGTGAATCCTGAAACATTTATAATGTCATGCATATGCATAAAATGCCGTATCATGCATAGGTATAGGTGTACATAATATCATCAAGCCTCTGAGGGCATACTATCATATCATCTGGTCTACTGTGGGCAAAATCATCAACATATACCAGCTTATCAGGTGGTGGTGCGTATATAATGCTGTAATCTTTTCCCACATCCCATATACATATAATATACATGTATATAACGCCATCTGTTCATGGGTCAATGTACATGTATAAATGAATGAAATGCATAAGAAATACGTTAATAAGATTTCTTTGAATGTCATAAGATCAATATGTCTTCGGATAAACTTTATCAACTACATATTTTTCTGAAACCCATGAACAAAATATATAATAAGACACATGGGAAATTAAGAACATAGGCACCCATAGTGCTTCTATGAATAGAGGCATTTATGAAAGTTGTGCGTTTACTCGTTTCATATGTATCGTATGAATCATGCCACAAGGAAAGAAGGGATAGCCTTAACATACCTGAACCGATTCTCTTGACAATCCCTCTAACACACGTTAATTGCGACAAAACACGTAATGGCGGATCGAAGTAGGGGAAAATTCATATGATATTCTTGAGAAAGATTGTACCGTGCTCTCTTAGAATTACATCTCACACTACTATTATATAATCTTGTATGACTTTTGTTGAAGCAATCACGCTGCCATTCCATATGATATCTCTCTTTGTGAATTTGAGAAGTCTTTTACCTTAGTGGGTGTGGGCCCCACTTAGGTGATGACTTAGCCAAGAGTTCCTCTAAATCTCCCACCTAGTTTTGTGAGTAAAGAGTCACTTAATTGGGCATAGCTTGCTTCGTGTTGGGGATGGTGTCCCCCTTAAGCTTTATCCACAAATTCAATTACATGTTAATCTCCCACTTAAAAGTTCATAATTAACCAATTATCTACATAATTAAGAATTATCTCAAATTACTTAAAATACTACTCACTTTTAACACACTTTATACACCTTACTATCATAGTTATGTGGTACCTTGTATGGCACTAGTCCATAAATACCGGGTATTATAGCTCGAACCGTATTTTATCCTAAATTGGCAACCTTCAACGAAACTCATTTTTCTTTCATTCGTTTACCCTCTAACCTTCACGACACTTACTCATCGCCTGTTATAAATAGCATAAATACTTATAACCTCAAAAATAATCTCATTCCCGAGTCTACATTGATTAACTTACGACGAAACTTTAACGTACAAAAACGTGAAATGTAACATCCTTCCCCCCTTAGAAACACTCGTCCTCGAATGTTTAACACCCCAGGATCTATTTACATTTTGGCAGAGTTGCCTTTGTAACAGTACTACTATCAACCCTTCCTATAGAAAACTAAATAATTCAATGCCACATATTGCCACAATCATCAATCACGACAATGGCCTTACACGACCAATGAAAATAATTAACACAAGAATCCATACTCGTACCTTAAGGCTGTGATGTCTCAGTCGGATCCTTCTCTCAAAGAGGAAACAAGTGAGGATACCTAGACTTCATGTCTTCTTCGGCTTCCCAAGTTATTTCTTTCACATTATTATTTCTCCAAAGTACTTTCACCGAAGCTACGTCTTTAGTCCTCAATCTCCGAACCCGCCTATCAAGTATAGCAATGGGAGTTTCCTTATATGATAGATGCTCTGTGACTTGAATATCATCAACTGACACAACTATGGAAGGATCTTCGACACATTTACGAAGCATAGACACATGAAAGACAGGATGTACAGACTCCAAGTCAGAAGGCAAGTCTAACTCATATGCTACCTGGCCTACTTTGTGTATGATCTTATATGGTCCAATGTACCGAGGGCTAAGTTTTCCTTTCTTACCTAACCTCATAACGCCTTTCATCGGTGATACCTTTAGGAATACCCAATCGTCAATCTGAAATGCCAAGTCTCGTCGTCGATTATCCGTATAAGACTTCTGATAGTTTTGAGCTGCTAATAGCATTTCCTGTATAAGCTTAATCTTCTCGATTGTCTGTTGTACCAACTCTGGTCCTACTAACTTAGTTTCCCCAACATCGAACCATCTTATAGGCGACCTACACTTCCATCCGTAAAGAGCTTCGTATGAAGCCATCTGAATACTGGAATGATAGCTATTATTATACACGAACTCAATAAGCGGCAGATGATCCTCCCAGATACCCTTGAAGTCCATCACACAAGCCCGTAATATATCCTCAAGTGTCTGAATAGTACGCTCGGCCTGTCCGTCTATCTGGGGATGAAATGTTGTACTAAGACTTACCTGAGTCCCCAATCATTTTTGGAAGGACCTCCAGAAATTAACTGTAAACTGAGCACCTCTATCCGAGATAATAGATATAGGGACACCATGAAGTTGTACTATCTTCTTAATATAACACCTTGCATAATCTTCTGCGGAATATGTAGTCCTAACGGGCAGAAAATGGGATGATTTTGTAAGACTATCAACAATCACCCATATAGAATCGAACTTACGCTGGGTACGAGGTAAACCTATGATGAAATCCATATTGATTACTTCCTACTTCCAAGTCGGAATCTCTATAGCCTGTAATAATCCACCGGGTTTTTGGTGCTCAATCTTAACCTGCTGACAGTTAGGGCACTAAGCAACAACCCCCGCTATATCCTTTTTCATTCCGTCCCACCAATATATTTCCTTGATATCATGATATATTTTAGTTGTTCCTGGATGGATAAAATAATGAGAATAGTGAGTTTCTCCCATAACCTGCCGACGCAGCCCTGCAATATTAGGGACACATACTCGTCCTCGATATCTAAGGACCCCATCTCCTATAATCTCAAATAGTGTCTTCTTCTTCTGAGGGGTTGTATCCGTGTAATGAGCCAACACAAGATCCTTGTACTGGCGTTCTTTCACCTTCAGTTACTAAAGAAGATGTTGTCGTGTCCTGAATAGTAATTCCAGTATCACCTGAGTCCAGTAATCGAACTCCAAGACTAGCTAGCTGATGAATGTCATGGGCTATCCCACTTTTCTCTGGTTGTAAATATGACATGCTACCCATAGATCTACGGCTGAGGGCATCGGCTACTACATTCCCTTTCCTGGATGGTATAAAATATCAACGTCATAGTCTTTCAGTAGCTCCAACCATATCCTTTGATGTAAATTCAATTCCTTTTGCTTGAAGATATACTGATGGCTCTTATGATCCGTATAGATATCAACATGAATGCCATACAAATAGTGCCTCCACATCTTTAGTACATGAATCACCGCGGCTAACTCTAGATTGTGGGTCGGGTAATTCTTCTTGTGCTTTCTTAGTTGTCTAGAAGAAGAAGCTACAACCTTACCATGTTGCGTCAGTACACAACCCAATCTAACGCCCGAAGCATCATAATAGATAGCATAACCATCGGTCCCCTCTGGGAGTGTTAGAATCGGTGCTGAAGTTAATCTGTCCTTCAATGCCTGGAAACTTTGTTCACAAACATTAGTCCATTGAAACTTAGCTCTCTTCTGAGTCAACTTTGTCAATGGTGCTGAAAGAGAAGAAAATCCCTCTGCAAATCTCCTGTAATACCCTGCCAAATCGTGAACGCTACGAACCTCCGTCGGTGTCGTAGGTCTAGTCCAAGTCTTTACTACCTCAATCTTTTTGTGTATCAACCCGGATACCTTCACCTGAAATAATATGCCCAAAGAAAGCTATAAAATTCAACCAGAATTCACATTTAGAGAGTTTGGAGTACAACTTCTCTTTTTGTAGACCTTTGACCATAGTACGCAAATGATCTACATGCTCAGTCTCTGAACGAGAATAAACCAATATATCATCAATAAATACAATCACGAACATATCTAGAAAGGGTCTGAACACACGGTTCATCAAGTTCATGAATACTGCTGGGGCATTAGTCTAACCGAATGACATAACATGAAACTCAAAGTGTCCGTATCTGTTCCTGAATGTTGTCTTCGGAATATCTTTCTCCTTAACCCTTACCGGATGGTACTCGGATCTTAGGTCTATCTTCAAGAAACACTTGGCACCTTGCAACTGATCAAATAAATCGTCAATCCTTGGGAGTGTGTACTTATTCTTGATCGTCACCTTATTCAACTGTCTATAATCTATACGCATCCGCAAGGAACCATCTTTCTTCCTCACAAATAACACAAGTACTCCCCACGATGATGTACTAGGTCTGATAAAGCCTTTTTCAAGCAAGTCCCTTAGTTGTTCCTTCAAATCTCTTAGTTTTGCGGGTGCCATTCTATAGGGAGGAATATATATTGGTTGAGTATCTTGTAATAGGTCAATATCAAACTCAATTTATCGCTATAACGGAAGACCCGGAAGCTCATCGGGAAAATCATTAACCACATGGATAGATTGAATGGTTGGTGACTTTACTTTCACATCCTAAACCCGAACTAAGTGATAAATATAGCCCTTTATGATCATCTTTCTTTCCTTGAGATAGGAAATAAATCTGCCTCTCGGCGATGTCGTATTACCTTTCCATTCCAAAATGGGTTCCCCTGGAAATTAGAATCGGACCATTTTTGATCTACAATTAACGTTTCCAAAACAAGAAGCAAACCAATCCATACCCATTATAATATCAAATTCTACCATATCTAACTCGATTAGGTCTGCTACTGAAGATCGACTATGAACTACTACTATACAACCTCTATATACCCGCCTAGCTATCATTGGATAACCAACAGGTGTGGACACCTCAAAATGTTTAACCAACTCAGGTTTTATTCCAAACTTACTAGCAACCAACGGAGTAACATATTATAAGGTGGAACCGGGGTTAATCAATGCATATACATCATATGAGGAGACTGATAATATACCAGTGATAACATCAGGTTACGACTCATGATCTTGTCGACCTGCTAATGCAGAAATGCAATTTTGAGGACCACTCGAGCTAGATGCTCTAACTCTGCCTCTACCACGACTGATTGGTGCTTGTGAACCTTGGCTAGGGGGGCATACACATGATGACAAACCAACTATAGATCCTGCTGGCTGAACTATGCCTGTACCACCTCTCATCGGACAACCTCTCATAGCGTGGCCTGGATAACTATAAGTATAACAAACACCCAACCCCACACGGCACTACCCGACATGCTGCTTACCACACTGAGCACATCGTGGCAAGGGCGGCCTCGTCTGACTTGACTCACACCTATACTGAGAACTTGAGGCCCTGTAATTTTGACTAGGCCCTGAATATGTGGAACGATCAAATCTCCTATCGGCAAACTGAGGGGGTGCGCTAGCCGATGGCTGGGCTGGATACCTCGGGTATTGTTGTCTCTGACCACCTCAAAACTCACCAGAAGGACCCAAAAATCTCGCTCTCTTACTCTTGCCCCTATCATGCTCACGATCGGCCCTATGCTTCTGTTTACGCTCCTCTACACCCTGAGCATATGCCTAAATACAAGAAATATCCATGCCTGGCTGAAGTGAGACCGAAATACAATCGTTAAGCAGGTGCGGCTCCAACCCCATCACGAACCAGTGAACCCGATCCTCCATCTTAGATACAATAGTGGGAGCATACCTAGCCAATGAATCAAACTGAAGACTAGACTCCCGAACACTCATATTACCCTGCCGAAGGGTCAAGAACCTATCAACTCTGCCCCGTCTAAGCTCTGGTGGCAGATAATGACGAAGAAAAGCCTTTGTAAACTCATGCCATACCACTAGAGGGGAAACCTCACCTTTGGACAACTCCCAAGAATCATACCAATTAACTGCAACATCCCGAAGTCTATAGGAAGCTAGCTCAACTGACTCAGTCGCAGTGGCCTTCATTACCCTTAAAGTCCGCTGCATCCTATCGATAAATACTTGAGGGTCCTCGTTTGGATCTGCTCCAGTGAATACCGGAGGGTCCAAATTAATGAAATCATGAACCCTTGGACTGATAGCCCTATCTGCATGACCAATACCTACTTCCTGACGCCAAGATTGTGTGGCTACTAATCGAGTCAATAGCTGAATAACATCTCTCATCTCCTGACCCAGTGCATCTGGCTGAGGAGCTAGATGTACAGGGGCAGGCGCTGGAGCTGGTTCCCCTCGGAGCTCCTCTGGAGAGGGCGGGGTATGTGAAGTCTGAGATGCAATCTCACTATGAGAATCACCTCGAGCCCTGGTAGCTCATGGCGCTCGACTAGTAGTCTCATCAGCCATAGACTTGCCCTTATGGGCAGAAGTAGCCTTCTTAGGCATCGCTGAAAACATAATATATTGTTAGGGAAATGAATCCTTATATCGCACGATCTAAGATAAGAAAGGAGGATAATATCTTATATGTCCTTTAGTCTCCTATTTATAAATGTGGTGCATAACACACTCATAAACAAGATTCTACTAGACATTGTCTGTAGATAACCCTAGGACTGAACTGCTCTGAAACCACTTTTGTCACGACCCAAACCGATGGGCCATGACGAGTGCCCGAGTCCTACCTGTCAAACACCCCTAAGCAAGCGTCTAAGAAATAAACATGAATTAAGGGTAGGTCATGAATAACATCTGTTAATAAACTGCTGAATTACGTGAATGGAATACGTGAGGAAAACATGTCCAAAAGACATATATACATATACATGCGGAGTATGGTAGGGCGAGCCGACAAGGCTGCTATAGACAACTATATATCCAAAACTGGAAGCCGGCATGGCCACATACTATCCAACTATACATGACTATCAATAGACCTCTAATAGAGTCTACAACTGTATAAAGGATGGGACTGGGCCCCGTCGTACCCATATCTACATATCAAAATAGCGTACCAAACTAGTAACAGCTCTGGATCAAGTGAAGCACACCAACTCTCGCTGATCAAAGATCCTAAAAAGGGGGACCGTCAGCCTGTCTACCTATACTTGCGGGCATAAAACGCAGCATCCCCGGGAAAAAGGGACGTCAGTACGAATAATGTACCGAGTATGTAAGGCATGAAAATCAGTACATAAAGACATAGATGAAACATGGAGTGAAGAATTCCACCTGTGAGTCTAAATAACTTTGTGAATCCTGAAACATTTATAATGTCATGCATATGCGTATAAATGTCATATCATGCATAGGTATAGGTGTACATAATATCGTCAAGCCTCTGAGGGCATCCCATCATATCATCTCGGTCACTGTGAGAAAAATCATCAACATATACCGGTTGATCAGGTGGTGGTGCGTATATAACGATATAACCTTTTTCCATATCCCATAAACATATAATATACGCGTATATAATGCCATCTGGTCATGGGTCAATGTACATGTATAAATGAATGAAATGCATAAAAAATACTTTAATAAGATTTCTTGGAATGTCATAAGATCAATATGTCTTCGGATAAACTTTATCAACTACGTATTTTTCTGAGACCCATGAACAAAATATATAATAAGACACATGGGAAATTAAGAACATGGGCACCCATAGTGCTTCTATGAATAGAGGCATTTATGAAAGTTGTGCGTTTACTCGTTTCGTATGTATCGTATGAACCATGCCAAAAGGAAAGAAGGGATAGCCTTAACATACCTGAACCGATTCTCTTGACAATCCCTCTAACACACGTTAATTGCGACAAAACACGTAATGGCGGATCGAAGTAGGGAAAAATCCATATGATATTCTTGAGAAAGATTGTACCGTGCTCTCTTAGAATTACATCTCACACTACTATTATATAATCTTGTATGACTTTTGTTGAAGAAATCACGTTGCCATTCCATATGATATCTCTCTTTGTGAATTTGAGAAGTCTTTTACCGTAGCGGGTGTGGTCCCCACTTAGGTGATGGCTTAGACAAGAGTTCCTCTAAATGTGCCACCATGTTTTATGAGTAAAGAGTCACTTAATTGGGCATAGCTTGCTTCCACGTTGGGGATGGTTTCCCCCTTAAGCTTTATCCACAAATTCAATACATGTTAATCTCCTACTTAAAAATACATAATTAACTAATTATCCATATAATTAAAAATTATCTCAAATTAATTAAATTACTACTCACTTTTAACACACTTTATACACCTTACTATCTTGGTTATGTGGTACCTTGTATGGCACTAGTCCATAAATATCGGGTATTATAGCTCGGACCGTATTTTATCCCAAATTGACAACATTCAACGAAACTCATTTTTCTTTGATTCGTTTACTCTCTAACCTTCACGGCACTTACTTATTGCATGTTATAAATAGCATAAATGCTTAAAACCTCAAAATTAATCTCATTCCCGAGCCTACATCGATTAACTTACGACGAAACGTTAACGTACGAAAATGCGAAATGTAACAGCAAACATGCGAAGACCAATACTGACCTTTCCGGGACTTATGACATCTTAAAGGTTGATAATGAGAGGTTGTAGTCAAAAATCCAAAGACTCGAAGCCAAACTTCGAGATCAAGAAGATTCTTTTTTGTTTGAGAAAACTCTTGCAGTTTATCACATGAGGAGGAAAACTTTAGAGGAGGCCAAAGAAGGAATTTCAAATATAGACAAATACATCTCTAAAGCTCTTGTCTTGGAGACAACTGCCTTTGAAAACATTCCTGCCCGGCCCACTACTTCAAGTTCCTCAAGCACTTGCTCTGGCTCTTCAGAAATCGAGGAAGAAACTGAAGATGATGATGATAAGGGCAAAAATATTGAACTCAATGCTCAGCAACCTTCATATTCAAAAGATGCAGCGAAGACTTCTCACCCTTCAGACTCTGCTGATAAAGCAGATTAATGTATTTGTTTTCCTTTTTCTTGTAATTATCTCTAAGTCTCTATTGGGTCAGAGATTTTTGAAATAAAAGATATCCTTTTATTTAACTTTTGTGCAAAAGATATCGTTTAGTTTTTCTATTGATCAAGTTTGGGAATTTTTCACATCTGGTTAACTTTAACATCGGGTATTTCTACTTTCGGTTGATAACCTTTAATTGTGAAAGTTTCATAAGAGAGGGCCCTTATGTTAACGGTGCTTTTGAAGAGGACATCTGATGTTCATTCCAGTACTTGCATATGATGTTCAAATAAGATTCAAATGAAATAAAAATCATGTCACTTGGGCAAGAAATAAGATATAAAAACAAAAGGACTTTTAATTATTACTTCTATTTTTAAAAGTACATTTATATAATCCAAAAACATTTGTACATTCGCTTAAGTAAATAAAACTGCCAATACATGTGTCTAATTTGAACTTCTTATTTCTATCGAGCTGGACATACAATCTCCAGGCTTGACTCGAAGTCTTTCATAACAACTGAACTTTTAAGTTCAAGATATAGTTCCCAGTTCTAGCAGTCCCCGATTTCATTAACACTTTTAGTGCTATAATATACAGTATTTCCCCCCACCCCCAGTGTTCAGATGCAAAGTATGAAAATTCGAACACAGGATTTGTTGTTGCTATTGACAATCCATCTTCGAGGTATGCTTTATGTTGTTACCTCATTAAGAAACTTGCCAGAAAAACCCATTTAGGACGAAAATTGGATGAAGGAAAAAAGAGTGCAGTGCATACTTTCAGTACAATCAAGGATCGTCACCATTAGTACGTTTTGAGGTGAGTCACGTTCCAGTTACTTTATAATTTTACTCCATCTTGATTTTTCAGTTGATATGAACCTTTACCAGTTATAGCTAAAATCCGGTAAGGTCCTTTCCAAGTTGGTCCCAACTTCCCGACATTGACTTTTCGGGTATTATGAGTTACCTTCGGTAAGACTAAGTCTTAAAATAACAAAGATTGGCTCTACGATTGTGGTATCTTTCCATCCTTTGATTTTGTGCCATCATTCTTACATAAGCCAAGTTTTGATGCTCCTCAAGCAAGTTCAACTTAATCAACATTGCTTGATCATTATCCTCCTTATTTGCTTAGGAATACCTCATAGTTGGTTCACCTATCTCCACCTAAATAAAAGTTATTGCACCATACACAAGGGAAAAAGGTGTTTCTCATGTGCTCAATTTTTTCATTGTTCGATATGCCTACAATACTCCATACAATTCTTCAGGCCACCTACCTTTTGTATCCTCTAATTTCTTTTTAAGGTTTTGAATTATCACCTTGTTAGTTGATTCCGTCTAACACCTTTTAATCTTCAACCCCTCTAGGAATTTTGTAATCTTGAAACTTATAAATTGTGGCCGGTTGTCACAAGCAATTTTGTTTGGTATTCCAAACCAGAAAATGATATGATCTCAAATTAAATCAATCACTTATCGTTCTCCTACCTTCTTGAAAGCACCTTCTTCAACCCATTTAGTGAAATAATCAGTCAAAACTAAAGAAATTTTACTTGCCCGGGCGCTTGAGACAAAGGACCAACTATATCCATCTCCCATTTCATGAATGGCCACATTGACACCATTGAAAGCAAAAGTTTCACCGGCTGATGCACCAGCTGAGAACAAACGCCTTCGCATCTTGCTCAATCTGGGGCCACTAGTAACCGACTCTCATTAATTTGAGCACCAATGAATCCTCACCGGAGTGATTTCCACAAACTCCTTTGTGAACCTCCCTCATCACATAATCAGCTTCTGATGGTCCTAAACACCAAGCTAGCGGACCCTGAAAAGACCTTCAGTATTATTGTCCATCCAAAAGACAATACCAGGCAGTTTTTGTTCGTAATACTCGGGAGGCTTTATAATCATGAGGCAGTTTTCCATGACTTAAATACTCTATGAACTCATTTTTCCAATCCCAAACTAGGTTTGTTGAGTTCACTTTGCAATAGCCATTTATGCCTAGGACCAACTGCAATAACTGAACAACAACTGCACCAGAATAAGATCCTTTCATTTCTGTGGACGAACCTAAGTTAGCCAACGCATCCGCTTCCACGTTCTCTTCTTTTGGAATATGTATCACTACCACTCCCTGAACCGGGAAAGTTAAATTTGAACTTTATTCAATTACTATTGCATGCGCTCTTCTTTGGCATCAAAGATCCCATATATTTAGTTTACCACCAGCTGGAATCGCACTTTACTTCAACCACCTTGGATCCTAATCCCCGGGCTCATTCAAGTCCTACAAACATAGCTTCATACTCGGCTTCATTGTTAGTCAACATAATAGTTCTAATGGCCTGTCACAGGATTTCTCCCGAAGGAGTGATTAGTATTATCCCAACACCAGAACCTTTTACGTTGGAGGCACCAACCGTAAACAAGACCCATACACAGAAAGTAGTCTCCGATACCAGAATTGCTTCTTTTATAGCTAAAGGCATCATTCTTGGACTAAAATCAACTACAACGTTGGCCAAAACTTGTGACTTAATCACTATCCGTGATTTATACTCCATATCTAATTCATTAATTTCAACTTCCCGTTTAGCCAATCGACCCAATAATTCTGGTCTATGAAGGTCAGAACGGCTATTGGGTGACATGTAAAGTAGGGTCTAAACTTTCGAGAGGCGACTACGATAGCTAGAGCAAACTTTTTCAGGTGCATATTTCGTGTTTCTGCACCTGATAGTATGTTACTAACATAATATATAAGGAATTGTGTACCTTCTTCCTCCCAAATGAGAACTGCACTCACCGTAACCTCTGATGCTACTAAATAAATAAATAATTATTCTCCCTCCTTTGATTTAGTGTTTACTCGTAAAACGATAAACTCAAATTTGTAACATGGTTATCGACACGTAGATTAAATTGATCAGATCAAATAAAATAATGAAGAACATAAACGAATAAAATAAGAACAATTGAAGAAAAGACATGCCTGGGCCTTGAATTGAACTTCTCTGGAAACAAGAACAATGCTGAAAACTCAGTATAAGCAAAATAAGATTTTAAATATAAGAGAGTAATCTTAGACCATTTTTAGATAAGTATTTCGTGTTTTTCAATGAGTAAAAGTTTTTGTATTTATAGCAAAATTAGGGAAGACAAGTTCGCCAAATCAAGCTCCTCTTTAAGGTGAATAAAAAACCCTCTTGATAGCTACATAACGGTTGAGTGTAAATCATATGATTCTCTGTAACGGCTGCTCTTTTAATGCTTCCTTATTCAACTGGTACCTTGCTTTCAAATTCTCTTCTCTAGTTTTAATGTCTTCGGAGCTTATACAACACCGGTCACATGCTTGTACCCAGTGTCAGCTATTTGGTGATTCATCTCATACATGTCTTTACTACCGCGTATCCATTCAACGAATATTCACCCGCCATCTGTTAATTTTACCCTATATAGATAGTCCCCCTTCTTTCCGGTGACTCAACTTGATGTGACTTGGAGGTAGACAAGACATTCTCTTTTCTAGGCGGGAAAGTTCTTGAACGGTTTTTGGCATTTGAAAGGATGCACATCTTTTTGCATTTAATAAGACGAACATATGGTTTCTTGTGATTCGACAAGTATTTTCGCAAGTTAGCTAGGTAATGATGGCATTGCATTGTGCCGCCTATGAACTTCTTCCCTTTACACCACCTTCATTTTTCACTTTTATAACTTCTACAAGTCTACCTAAAGCTTTTCTAAAACTCCCTTTTTTCTTAGTAAAACTTACAAATTTGTACTTTTCATCACGTGTCTTCTGCTATTTCTTCCTCCAGTTACACATGAACATGCAACGGCGGCCGCCTCCAAGAAGAACAAGTCTAAGAAACCTGATGCTGGACCTCCCTCTACTAACACGATCATCCCTTCTCAGTTGTCTTGCAAAAATGATCTCCATGTTTTAAAAAAAACTTCTGACCTAGATAACGATAGAAACAAAGTTGTTGATGAATATCCCTCTTCTATTCGCTCGGCTAATATTCCTATTGTAAAAGAGGTATGTGGCTGGAGGAACATTGAGGTTTTAGCCGCTAGTGAAGTGGAGAGGATCACATTCAGCAGACCAGGGTATGTTTATGTTTACATATACCCTTTTAATTTAAGGCTTGGCAGGGAAATAGACCCAATCATCTTGAAGTTTTGCCGGATCTATCAAATTTGTTTGGCTTAAGTGGGGCTGGAAATATGGTGCATAGTGGCTTGTCTCTGATATATGTGTTCCCGAACTCAAGAAAACCTTACTCTTGCACATATGATCAACCTTTATGCCCCTATAATTTTTCGTGGAGGCGTGATCAAACTAAGCAAATGTGGACATCATGCCATCATTACCAGTGTTGATGACAACAACGAGCGTGGTTGGATGGAGAGGTTTGTTGTTGTCTCTCCAGGGGACATTTTACAAGTGCCAGCATCTTGTAAGCTTTCTTAACATCCCTCTTTTACCGTATTAATGGAATTCCCCCTTTGTACTAAACTTTATTTCCTCTTATTTCAATCACCTATTAGGTTCCTCTAGCAGTTGAGAATCTAACTCAATGGGTTCAGAAAATTTTGGATACTTCCACACCGGATTCCCCTATGTGGAAGGAAATTTCTGTCAGGTTCAACTGGAAAGGAAAGAACCATGGTAAGAAAAACTTCCCCTTTCCTTTATTAACTTTTATCTCTATGCAATAGATAATTTTGACTTCTTACATCAAAATGTTAGTCCTTCCGAAGGGATCTTCTGTCTATCCCACTATCGTGGTTTCACATGACCCGAAGGTGGCACAATAACAAATTCAAAAAGCCCTTGATCGAAATAGGTCTCGTGATGCCGCTCTTACTTCCGGTGAAGGAACATCTTCCCTGAGTCCCTATCCTAAGGTAAAAAATAGAAAAGAAAGAATATATTTACGTTTGAGGCTAAGAGAAACCCCCAGTTACAGAAAAGATCCCAAAAGGACCGGCCACAGTAGTCCTCGATGAAGATAAAATCAGGGATGATGATGAAGCGGTTTCTCTTTTAAAAAACTAAGAACTTCCATAGCTCAACCAGAGGACATAGAAGGACTCTTTAAAGAGTTCAAATTGGTTGAGAATGATGAATCTCATGTGCGTCCTCCAACATCTATTCCATCACCAGCTCCTGCCTCTCCACCAGTCCCAGCCGAACAAGAGGAAGATGTGTGTTTCCCTGATCATCCGATCAAGGTAACATAGAAAATTCCTTCTCGCAATCCATCCAAAACCCACAGTAAATGTTGTGTTACCCGTTCAGTTTTGTATGAATGCCATTTGCTTTCCAAGACGGTGGGGGTAGCCAACTACTTAAAGCCTTTGGCTTCGAATTAAGATTGGAGGAAAATGGATGCTCTTTCTGCTTAATGTCTGATCAATAACAGCATGCATCTTGCTGCTCAAGTATCACTTCATCCTTCTCTCCTTCCTTTATATTTGTTAAACAATGCCTTTGATAACTTCAAATATTGTCTCTACAGGCTAACCTCCTTGCCTCCAAAGTCTTACAGAAGATGATCCTGGATAAAAAAGTGCTTAGGGTTGAGCGGGATCAACTTGCTATTTAATAGGATCAACTTGATATTGAACAGGATCAACTTGTTGAGTGCCTCCCGGCTCTAGAGGCAACGCTTCTTCACATGGGCGAACTCTAAGCCTGATTGGAGTAAATTGAGCAAGAAAAGATGGCCTATAGCCAATCAGCCACTCACTTGTATGCTGAACTTGCTGAATCAAAGATCAAGTGGGCAGAGTTGCAGGATGCTGTGACTTTAGTAATCGAACGCAAGTCTACTTCCATAGAAAAAACCAACAACCTGGAAGCGCACTTATGTTCCACAACCGAGGAAGCTACTATGTCGGAAGAGAAGAGGGAAAGAATTGAAGAAAGGCTCAAAAGGGTCATGGAGAAAAATTGCGAACATGTGAAAAATAATACTGACCTTTCCGGGGCCTATGATATTTTGAAGATTGATAATGAGCAGTTGCAGTCAAAAATCCATAGACTCCAAGACAAACTTTGATATCAAGAAGATTCTTTCTTTCTTGAGAAAACTCATGCAGCTTATCACATGAGGAGGAAAACTTTGGAGTATGCCAAAGAAGGCAATATAGACAACTTCATCACTGAAGCTCTTGCCTTGGAGACAACTACCTTCAAAAACATTCTTGCCCGGCCTACTGCTTCAAGTTCCTCGAGCACTTTCTCTAAGTCCTTAGAGACCGAGGAAGAAACTGAAGATGATCATGAAGATAAGGGCGAAAATGTTAAACCCAATGCTGAGCAACCTTCATTTTCAAAAGATGCAGCAGATACTTCTCGCCCTTCAGACTCTGCTGATAAAGCAGACTAATGTATTATTTTTCTTTTCCTTGTAATTATCCCGGAGTCTCTATTGGGTCTAGGGTTTTTGAAATAAAAGATATCCTTTTTACTTAACTTATGTGCAAAAGATATCTTTTTATTTTTCTATTGATAAAGTCCAGGATTCTTTCTCATCCGATTAGCTTTAACACTGGGTATTTCTACTTCCGGTTGATAACCTTTAATTGTGAAAGTTTCATAAGAGAGGGACCTTATGTTTATGATTTTCTTAAATATGATGTCTCGTGTATATTCCGACACTTGCATTTGACATTTAAATAGTATTCAAATGAAAGAAAAATTAGGTCATTTGGAGAAGAAATAAGATATAATAACAAAAGGACTTTTAATTATTCCTTCTATTTCCAAAAGTAAATTTATACAAATCAAAACATTTTGTACATTCGCTTAAGTAAATAAACTGCCAATACATATGGCTAATTTGAACTTCTTATTTCTACAAAGCTGGACATATAATCCCTAACCCTGACTCGACGTCTTTCATGACAACTTATCTTTTAAGTTCAAGATATAGTTTCTGGTTCTAGCAGTTCCCGATTTTATTGACACTTTTAGTTCTCTAATATACAATTGTTTCTCCCCAGTGTTTGGATGCAAAGTATGAGAATTCAAACACTGGAGTTGTTGTTGCTATTGACAATACATCTTCGGAGTACGTTGTACGTTGTTGTCTCATTAAAAACCTTGCCAATAAAAAACCCATTTGGGACAAAAACTGGACGAAGGAAAAAAACGTGAAGTACATACTTTCAATACAATCAATGATCTTCAACAGTAGTACCTTTTAAGGTGAGTTGCGTTCCAGTTTCTTGATAATTTTACTCCATCTTGATTTTTCAGCTAATATGAACCTTTACCGGTTATAGCTAAAATCCGGTAAGATCTTTCCCAGGTCGGTCCCATCTTCTCGGCATTGACTTCTCGGGTATTATGAGTTACCTTCCGGAAGATCAAGTCTCCGACTTTAAAATAACGAATATTTGTTCTACGATTGTAGTATCTTTTCATCATTCGCTTTTGTGCCATAATTCTTGTATAAGCCAAGTTTCGATGATCCTCAAGCAAGTCCAACTTAATCAACATTGCTTGATAATTCTCCTGCTCGTTTGCTCGTGAATACCTCATGGTCTATTCACCTATTCCACCAGAATCAAAGCTTCCGCATCATACACAAGGGGAAAAGGCGTTTCTTCTGTGCTCGATTTTGCCGTTGTTCGATATGCCCACAATATTCCGGGCAACTCTTAATGCCACCTGCCTTTTGCATCCTCTAATTTCCTTTTCAGGTTTTGAATTATCACCTTGTTAGTTGATTCCGGCTGACCATTAGCACTTGGATGGTATGGGGAGGATGTGATCCTTTTCATCTTCAACCCCTCTAGGAATTTTGTAATCTTGGAACCTTTAAATTGTGGTCCATTGTCACAAGTAATTTCTTTTGGTATTCTAAACCAGAAAATGATATGATCCCAAATAATATCAATCACTCCTCGTTCTTCAATCTCCTTGAAAGAACCTGCTTCAACCCATCTAGTGAAATAACCAGTCAAAACTAAAACAAATTTTATCTACCCGAGCCCTTGAGGCAAATGACCAACTATTTTCATCTTCCATTTCATGAATGACCATGGTGACAAAGTTCCGCCGGCTGATGTACCAGTTAAGCATAATATTGGCACTTATCACATTTCTGTACAAATGTCTTTGCATCTTGTTCCATCCGGGGCCAATAGTAATCCGCTCTCATTAATTTGAGAACCAATGAATCCGCACCGGACTGGTTTTTATAAACTCCTTCGTGATCTTCTCTCATCATATAATCAGCTTCTGATAGTCCTAAACATCGTGCAAACAGACCCTGAAAAGGCCTTAGGTATAATTGTCCATCCACAAGATAAATCTGGGCAACTTTTGTTCGTAATGCCCGGGAGGCTTTAGAATTAGCATGCAGTTTTCCATGCCTTAAATACTCTATGAATTTATTTCTCCAATCCCAAACTAGGTTTGTTGAGTTCACTTCGCAATAGCCATCTGTGTCAAGGACCGAATGCAATAGCTGAACAACTGCACCAGAATAAGCTCTTTTAATTTCCGTGGACGAACCTAACTTAGCCAACACATCCTCTTTCATGTTCTCTTCTCTTGGAATATGGATCTCTACCACTCCCTAAACCAGGAAAGTAAAATTTGAACTTTATTCAAGTATTGCTGCATGCGCTCTTCTTTCACATCAAAGATCCCATATATCTGATTTACCACCAGCTGGGAATCACACTTTACTTCAATCATCTCGAAGCCTAATCCTCGGGCTAATTCAAGTCATGCAACCATATCCTTATACTCAGCTTCATTGTTAGTCAATGGAACAGTTTGAATGGCCCGTCTCAGGATTTCTCCCAAAGGAGTTATTAGTACTCTCCCAACACCAGAACCTTTTACGTTGGATACACCATCCGTAAATAAGGTCCGTAGATCAGAAGTAGTTCCCAATACTAGAACTGCTTCTTTTGCAGCTAAAGGCGTCATTTACGAATTAAAATCAGCCATAAAGTTGGCCAAAACTTTTGACTTAATCGCAGTCTGCGATTTATATTCAATATCTAATTTACTAATTTCAACTGCCCATTTAGCCAATCTTCCTGAAAATTCAGGTTTATGAAGGACGTTCCTCAGGGAAAAGTCATCACAACGATAATTGGGTGACATTAAAAATAGGGTCTAAGATTTTGAGAGGCGACTACGATCGTTATATTGCTTCTCTTTGACTTCCACAACAAGAGATGATTCAACTCTATTTTGCATAATTACCCATCCTTCACTAGAGTCCGCAAGACAAAATCCCAAACTAGCCAATCGGTGAACTTCTCTGGCCAATGGCTTTTGATATGCCTCCAAGTGTACTAAGCTACCCATAGATTTTTGGCTAAGAGCATCTGCCACAACATTAGCTTCCCCCGGATGGTATAAAATATCAATGTCATAATCCTTGAGTAATCAAGCCATCTTCTTTGCCTTAGATTCAATTCCTTCTGTTTGAAAATATATTGAAGGCTCTTATGGTCCGTGAATATATTCACATGGACCCCATATAAATAATGACGCCAAATTTTCAATGCAAATACCACTGCTGCAAGTTCCAAATCATGTGTTGGATAGTTCTTTTCATGATTCTTGAGTTGCCTAGAAGCATACGCTATCACCTTCCCATGTTGCATTAATACACACCCAAGCCCGATTCTTGAAGCATCACAATATACCACAAATCCATTTGTACCCTCTGGTAGAGTCAACACCGGTGCTGTAGTCAATCTTGCTTTCAATTCCTGGAAACTCTTTTCACAAAAGGTGTAGATATCATGTCTCTGCACCTGACAGTATTTTACTAATATAATATATAGGAAATTGCATATCTTTTTCATCCCGGACTAGAACTGCACTCACCACAACCTATGATACCACTAAATAAATTAACAATTATGCTCTCTCATTCGGTTTAGACATTAAGTGAGGACCATAAAATACATCTTCAAGTCACTTGTGGCACTACGGAGTCCATGGGAAGTCATTCTTTTTCTTTAAAAGTAAAAAGAAACGGTGACATTTTTCTGACTACCTTGATATGAATCTGCTAAGGGCTGCCTACCTACAGGTCAAACTTTGCACCTCCTTTACACTTTTCTGTTGGTCCGGGATATCTTCTATGGCCTTAATATTGTCAGGATGTACTTCAATTTCTCTTTAAGAAACCAAGAAATTTCCCGGACCCAACTCCAAAAATACAGTTCCCCGGATTGAGCTTCATGTTGTACTTTCTCAAGATGTCAAATGTTTCCTGAAGATGGGTCAAATGATCCCCTGCACTAAGAGACTTAACCAACATGTCATCAATGTAGACTTCCATAGTTTTACCTATTTGGCATTCGAACATTTTATTAACGATCCTCTGATAAGTGGCTCCGGCATTTTAAGCCTAAACGGTGTTACATCCTATATTTTCGTACGTAAAAATGCATCGTAAGCAAACAAATGTAGGACCAAAAATGAGATAA
>AWOL01S0198712.1:0-29343 GCA_000715115.1 Nicotiana otophora | reverse complement strand
AATGATAAGTGCATCAGTTAACATTCGAGGACGAATGTTCCAAAGGGGGAAATGATGTTATACCCCATGTTTTCATACGTAAAAATATGCCATAAGTAAATTGATGAAAGCTCGGAAATAAGATATTACATCCCACATATTCGTACGTAAAAGCTTCGTCGTAAGTTAATCGATGTAGACTCGGGGATGAGATTATTTTTGAGGTTATAAGCATTTATGCTACTTATAACACGCGATAAGTAAAGTGCCGTGAAGGTTAAAGGGTGAACGAATCAAAGATAATGAGTTTCGTTGAAGATTGTCGATTTGGAAAAAAGTATGGTCTGAGCTATAATACCCGGTATTTATCGATTAGTGCCATACAAGGTATTATATGACAATGATAGTAAGATATATAAGGTATGTTAAAAGTGAGTAGTATTTTAAGTAAGTTGAGATAATTCTTAATTATGTGGTTAATTGGGTAATTGTTCGTTTTTAGTGAAAGATTAACTAGTTAATTAATCATAATTTGGATAAGTTTAAAGAGGTATAACGTGGCAGCTGCTCCCTTTCAAAGTAATGACTCTTAAAGTCATATTATTATGTGGAAAAGTCTAAAAAATGTGAGTCACACATCTACTTTCAAGAAAGAGTTACAAATCCCACGTTTCTTGACACTTTTGGAAAAGAAGGCAAGACTATTTCCTTTTCTCTACAACTACTACAAATATAATATTAGTAGAACTCCTTTTTAATTGAAAAGGCATGGTGCTTGAAGATGTTTTTCGGCAGTAAAGAAAAATCACTCCCTTTTCTCAAAGTTCAATTATTCAAATTCACAAAGAAGGCAATGGAAATTCAAGTCTCTTATAGGGCGAAACTCATATACCCGTTTCCAGTAATTATGATTGAGGCGTGGTGAGGATTGTTCATGGATACAAGTAGATAGTTGGCCTTAAAGGTATGTTAAGGCTATCCATTCTTTCTTTTTGGCGTAATCCATACGATACAAACGAAACGAATAAACGCACAATTTTCATAAATGACTCTATTCATGGAAGTATTAGGGGTGTCTATGTTATTGATTCCCCATGTGAATTATTATTATATCTTCTGTTCATGGGTCTCAGAAAAATACATATTTGATAAAGTTTATCCGAAAGGCATATTGATTTTATGACAATTCAAGAAATCTTATGAACGAAATTCTTATGCATTTCATGCATTAATATATATGTACATTGACCCATGACTAGATGACGTTATATACGCGTATATTATATGTATATGGGATATGAGAAAAGGTTATGGCATTATATACGCACCACCACCTGATCAACTGGTATACGTTGATGATTTGCCCACAATGACCGAAATGATATGATGGGATGCTCTCAGAGGCTTGATGATGTTATGAACCCATATACCAATGCATGATATGACATTTATACGCATATGCTTGATATTATAAAAATAAAATTATTCACAAAGCTATGCAGACGTACATGTCGAGTCTTTTACTCCATATTTCTCTCATGTCTATTATTTACTGATTTTCATTCGTTACATACTCCGTACATTATTTTTACTGATGTCCCTTTTGCCTGCGGACACTGCATTTCATGCCCGCATGTCTCGATAGACAGGTCGAGAGTCCTCTAACTAGGCGATCAGCTCAGCGGAAGATATTATGCACTCCATTTGTTCCGGAGTTGCTTACATGGTCAGTATGATTAGGACATATACTGATTAGTATGGCGGGGCCCTGTCCCAACTTTTATGACATTTATGTACTCTTAGAGGCTTGTAGACATATGTCGTGTATGTGAAAGATTGTACGGCCTTGTCGGCCTATGGTTTGAGTTTAGAAATGATGATGTTGGCCTATTAGGCCCGTATGTCATGTGTATATGATGATGTCATAAGAAAGATATGTTACGTTGGTACTCGGTTGAGTAAGGTACCGGGTGCCCGTCGCGGCCCATTGGCTTGTGTCGTGACACTATGTGGGCTCTAAAGAAGGTGAATCTTGATTGGGATGTAGCCGCTATCTTGAGGGTTGCTCATTTGAATGAATTGGATGAATTCTGGTACCATGCCTACACAAGTTCGTCCTTGTAAAAGGAAAAGATGAAATATCTTCATGACAAATACATTTTGAACAAAGAGTTCAAGGTGGGCGATCCCGTATTGTTGTTCAACTCAAGGTTGATGATGTTTCCCGGAAAGCTAAAGTCTAAATGGAGTGGCCCCTTTGAAATTGTGGGTGTGACACCTTTTGTTGCATTGGATTTGAAGAACAAAAATAGTGAAGTATTTCGAGTCAGTGGTCATCGAGTGAAGCACTATTTGGGAAGAGTTTGAGATGGCCAAGTCGTGACGGTCATTCATTTCATTTTAAGCGCTTCTTGGGAGGCAACCCATGTTTATTTTCCTTTTTTCTTTTGTATTTAGGTGTTATTTTTGTGCTAACTTTATTTGAATTGTGCTACAGGGATGAGTGTGCCTTACAGGAATTGTGGAGAGAAATCAGCCTAAGTGTCGCAACACTTGTGGACCGCAGGTAAAATTATGCAGACCACATATCTATAGTTGTTGCAGCAAAAGTGCTATGCGGCCGCACAATTATCTTGCGGACCGCACAAATGGAAGGTGAAAAATGCCAACTCTCTAAAGTTGGTCTACCAGAAAAATGGTCAATCTGCGGTCGCAACAGGAAATTTGCAGCCACAACAAGGAATCTGTGGCCGCAAGCAAAATTTTGCGGACCGCAGACAAGACACCAACTTAAACTCACCAGGTAACAAAGTGCGGAACGCAACTGAAATTGTGCGGTCGCACTCGCTCCTCCTTCCCTTAGAAAATCACTAGTATGAATAGCGGGACAGGGCAACTGTTACACTTTTTCCTCTCTGAGCACAAAATCTTGCACTATATTGAAATTTCTTGGTGAATCATCTGCTCACACGTCCATCAATTGTGATCACTCATCCCTTGCACTCATTCACATTTGGTATGCTTAAATTCTTTGTTAGAAATTTTCATTTTATTAGTTTAATTTGTAGCCTTTTAATTATTTTTGGGCCATTTGTCAATAGAATTCAATTGTGCATTCATGTGGGGGTACATATGTTGTAGTTTAACTAATACATGCTTATGGGCACATGATTTGTCCGTGCAGCACGTGAATTGTTCGTACAATATGTGGATAAGGATCCATCCCCCCTATGGTCACCCTCTCATGCTTCTCTCTTGATGGTGTACATAGGATTGAGGAAAGCTGAATAGTGGTTTGATTCGTTTATGCATATCTTCTCTATATGCTACCTTTCCTGATGAGATAAGACACAATACATAACTTCTCTATATGTGAACCCGTGTGACTTGACTTGTTTAATCATGCATATCTTCTCTACATGCAAGTTTGATGATTTAATGATATTGGACACACATCTTCCCTATATGCTGGACTGTTAACTGATTCAAGACTTAGCACATTATATCTTTATGCACCGATGTGTTTTATCGATGTTGTATGATTGGATGGCATAAGTGTAATGACCTGACCGGTCGTTTCAAGGTCTAGCATGTCGTTCGTCAGTTTGAGACCTTGAGTAGCTTAATTATGTGTATTATGACTTGCACGTTTAGTTGATTTTGATTTTCGAGAAGTTCAGTGTTGATTTGGAAGATTAATTCTCAATTCAGAAGCTTTAAGTTGGAAGAGTTGACCAAGGTTTGACTTTTGAGTAAACAACCTTGGAATCAGGATTTGAATGTTTCTATAGGTTCGCAAGGTGATTACATACTTGGGCATATATCCGGATTAAGTATCGAATGGTCCGGGAGTGATTTGATGCGTATTATCAGAAGTTTGCATTTTGAAAGGTTTTGAATTAGCTAGGTTTGACTTAGAATGGACTGTGGTGTTATCGGACTTCGAGCGGTGTTCCGGGACCTTGGATAGGTTCATTTATTTTATTGGAACTTGTGTTTGAAGTTTGGTCGTGATTCGGATTATCTAAGTATGATTCGGACGCGTTCGGCGAAGTTTTAAGGTTTGAAAGTTTAAAAAAAGGATTTTGATTCTTGATTCGTGGTTTTGATGTTATTAATGGAATTTAGAGCCTTTGTATAAGTTTGGTTACGGCATGGTAACTGGATGGTATGCTTGGATGGGGTCCCGGGGGCCTCAGGTGTGTTTCGGGTGAGTTTGGATTGTGTCACGCTCTTATTTGATGTTTTGGCGTTATTGTTTTTGGCATAAAGGGTACAATGTTAATCAAATAAACTTTTATTTGTGATTAGATTGAACCATTAGATCCTTATCGTAATTACGGAATCATAACAACAAGAATTGTTGAATTCCGAGGTTGTATGAGAGAGTTATGCCCATTTCCGTTTCGGAAAAAATTACTAGTTTCTGGTGTGAACTTTGTTCTTTGCGAACGTTTGGGATGTCCCGCGAATGCAAATAAGGAAATTTGGGTTGACCAGTCAACGCAAAAAATTGCTCTTCGGGAACGCGATGGTTTTCCGCGAAGGCGATGAACAAAGATCACCTGGACAATGTTTTAAATGGGCAAACCGAGCATTTTAGTATTTTGAGCTTATCTTGAGTTCTAGAGCTCCGTTTGGGGTGAGTTTTGCGGTGTGTTCTCGTCTCAACAAGGAGATAAATATATAACTTTTATTTTGATATTTTTCCATTATTATTTCCATTGTTTACTATTTTTATCCATGCTGTACCAATGGGGGTTTTAAGCAGCAAAGTTGAGAAATAGTAAATCATTGATTTGAGGGTCAATTCATGGACAAAATTGGACTATTTTCTGGTTGTCGACTATATAATTTATGGATAATATTTATTTTCAATAATATTCGGAATCTGGGCATGCGAGCTCGGGGGTTGACTTTGTTAACTTTTTGAACGGAGTTGGGAATTATTATAAATTGTTAAATTATGAGTATTTGATTATATTTTGATTGGTTTGCACGTTCTTTGATTAGTTTTGGTTCATTTGGCATTAGTTTGAGGCGTTAGAGAAGCGTTGGAGCCGGTTATTAGATTTCAGAGCGAGGTAAGTCTCCTGTCTAACCTTGTGAAGGAGAATTTACCCCGTAGGTATTATATTTGTTATGTGCTATATGTTGTGGGAGCTACACACGTATGCGATGACGAGTGTCTATGCGTATGTTAGAATTCCTGATTATTTTCAGGTAGAGTTAGACTCACGCCATGCTTTAATTGTACTATTGAGTTATTCTTGCTTGTTTAAATGCTTTCATTTACATTTAGCCTGAGACTAGACTCCCGTAGAGTATCAGACTTGCTATTTTAGATACATGACGAGCTACTTGATTAGATATGGAAATTATACTTCCCTTTACGGATTTCTTCCGCGTTGTGCATATTCATCCGAAAGGTTTTCGTGAGTGGGGCCAGTGACCCATCAAAGTTTCATATTTTAATGGGATCGGGTTATTCGCCTCATGTAACACAATCTAATGGGATCAGGCCATTCGCCTCGACAGAGCAACATATTCTTATGGGATCACGCTGTTCGCCTCGGCAGAGCAACATATTCTTATGGGATCGGGCCGTTCGCCTCAGCAGTATCATGTATCATATTCTTATGGGATCGGGCCACTTGCCTCGGTAGGACTATGTAACATACTCTTATGGGATTAGGCCGTTCGCCTCGGCAGTTCTATGAAACACTCTTATGGGATCTGATCGTTCGCTTTGGCAGAATCGTGTTAAATAATTGATAAGGAACCAATGTACCTATGAGTCTTCCTGACTTATGATGAGATAGTTCATCTAGTGTTGACCATTATGTATTCCATTTGAGGAAGTATTCGGTATTTGAGGACTTCGTGTTTACTCTTCGGTTGACGATCGTATTGCACACCTATATCTGTTTTCATTGTTTAACTTTCCATGTTTCATACATGTCTACTTTTATTGTACTTGATTTATTGGACCACTAGTAAGTGTCGATGTAGACCCCTCATCACTATTCTTCATGGTTAGGCTAGATACTCACTGGGTACGTGTTGATTTACATACTCATACTATAATTTTGCATTGATTCTGCAAGTACGGAGACAAGTACATTTGGTGGTCATGTTGGCGCATATGCGTAGCTGCTGAGGAGACTTTTTGGTGAGCCACATTCCATGTTACGATCCGTAGTACACGGTGTCCCCATCTTATTCACTTATTTTATCCTGTCTATTTTATCTTGCAGACAGATGTTGTAGTAGTATTGTATTTTCTAGTAGATGCTCATGCACTTGTGACACCGGATTTTGGGGTTTCTAGTAGATGTTCACAATTGTACCCAATATTGTTATTATCTTTTCGATTTATGATTCATTCATACTAGGTAATTTGGTAAAGAAGAACATATGTTTCCATGAGTTCTATATTTAACTCTATTTAATTAATGAATTCCTAATTTGTAAAGGTTAAAATAGAAAATAAAGTGGTGGTTCATGCATTGGCTTGCCTAACAATGCCGTTGGGTATCGTCACGGCCTATAGAGGGATTTGGGTCGTGACAGCCAGTGTTGTGTACTTGTGAAATATAGATTGAACAGGTTATTAGCGAGTATCATTAATAATTCTTGCCACTATTACCTCGCCGAGGAATTGAACGGCCTATAGTATCAAGAATTGAATGGTCTATAGTTGTACTCATACTACACTTGTGCAGCTTGCTGTGCAAATCTTGGAGCTGAGTTGTTGTGGATGGAAGAAGCTGACATTGAAGATGTACATGCCTTTCGGATATAGCTACCACTAGTCCTTGGTAGTTTTGTATTCGTACTCTCTTTATGTATATTCCAAACAGATGTTGTATTTATTTCGTACTAGCTTTGTACATCTAAAGCTTAGTGACTCATGACTTGTACTACCAATCCTTGAGATATTGTATGAAAACTCAACTATTTCATTTATTGATTACTTATGATCTTCATTAGAATTGTGTAACTATTGTTTGGCTTACTTAGTGGGTCAGATTAGGTGCCATCACGACTAGGTGAAATTTGGGTTGTGACATTACACATATTAATAATTAAATAATATAATAATTAGAATGATCGATTTGTCTTCCAGAACGTAATTATAGTATAATTCCCATTGTCATGTTTGGTTGGACAAGTATAATCACATAGTTAAATAAACTCTTTTTCAGATTAACATATAAATAAATTTTGTTGTGTGACAAACATATATCTAAATAATACATATAAGTATTAATTTGTTATGACGCATTTAAAATAAATATATTTTCTCTAAGTATATACTAAATAATTAAAATTGATATAATATCATAAAAATAATTTGTAACTTCCTAATAAATATTATTGTTAATTAAGTTAATTGATGAAAATTTTAAAGTGAATTTAATAGTTTACCAACTCATGTGCAAATAAAAAAGTTAAATATGATCTTAACGGCATTTTTACAATAAATATTTATATTAATGATTAGAAACTAAAACTAGTTATAATGATCCGACTGGTCGTTTTGAGTCTTAGGACTCTATTCCCCTATTTAAGATTTCTCGTATGTTGGTTTGGTGATTTATGACTTGAATGGATGGGAGGTTTGGGTTCTAAGAGATTGGGAGTGATTTGAGATTCTTAGTTCCTAACTTAGAGGCTTAAATTGGAAGAGTTGACCAAAGTAAACATCATGGGCAAACGACCCCAGATTGATGATTTAAAGGTTTCAATATATTCGTATGATGATTTTTGACTAGTACATATGTTCGGTTCGTGTCTCGGGTGACCCGTGGTCGATTCGACACTTCTAGTCGAAAGTTAGAATTTTGAACTTAAGAGAATTTGAGATTTTAAGTTTGATGCTTAATTCTTGGTTTTGATGTTGTTTGTGATACTTTCAACCCTTCAACAAGTTTTTATAGGATATATGAGCTTCTTAGGATGATTGGACGGGGTCCAGGGGGCTTGAGTGAGTTTCAGGGTGATTTCAGATCATTTCGAACTAAGTTAGAATTTTTTGATGTCTGGTGTAGTCGCACTTGTGATGTTAAGGCCGCACATGCGATGCTCGCACTTGCAGACATAGGTTCGCACATGTGGAAGAGGCTAGGGCTAGCCAGGTTCACACTAGCGGTGCTAGGGTCGCACCTGTAGTGCATTATTTGTACATGTGATGGTCGCTTGGCAAATTCACTTATTATCTTTCAAAGTCGGAATTTTGCTCGTTCTTACCATTTCTGAGACCTAGACTTCTGGAGGAGGCAAATGTTAAGGAGATGTACATCCCAAGGTTGAGGATAAGTAATTCTTATTGTGATTTGATCATATATCTTGTTTCCCTATGGATATCTATACCTAAAACATGGAATCAAACAGTAAAATTTGAAGTTTTATCTAACACTAAATAGAGTGTATTTTGGAGCTTTGAATATTGATTTGGACTCGAATTTGACAACTTATCACATATTTGAACTCATGGAGTTATGGGTCAACGAAATTTGTCATTGTGCTCGGGCTTTATCATGTGGGCTCGGATTGACGTTTTGTTGACTTTTGAGATTTGATTAAAGATTTAAACTTTATTGTTTGGAACCGATTTCTATGACTTTATTTGACCTCATTAAGTGTTGTTTGGATAGATTTGGGTATTTCAAAGGAAAAGTAGTATTTGTGGGTTGAAGTTGTCCTGAGAGGAGGCACATCTCTTCTAGCCTGGTAAAGAGGGAATTTTCTTCAAATTGGACTTATGCGTTACATGCTACATGATTTGTGGGTGACGTATATGCAATGTGATGAGCGTATATATGTACACTAAGCTATACCATGTTTGGGGTAGTTTTACGCTTCTTTATGACTTTTTTGGTTGTGTGTACTTCTTGACTTATGCTTTACTTAATCGTATGACTATGTGAGCCTATTTATTCATGATAGAAATCATGTTTAGACTTATGATATTTTATTTGCGCATGATGGGATATTATTGAGATGTTAATATAGTCATACTTTATGCCATAGTCAAATATCTGCATTTTAGTTTATTATGTTATTGTGCATTATATTGGTTAGTTCTTGAACATATGCGTACATCGGTCACGACCCAAAATCCATCCAGTCATGATGTCACCTAATCCGACCTGCTAGCTAAGCCCAATAACATTCAACACAACTCAACTGAGAATAATAAGAGTATAAGAGTAAAATAGCAAAACTTCTATACAAACTCCCAAGGATAGGTAGTACAAGTCATGAGCCACTAAGACTTTAGATTTACAAAGATGGTATGAAAATATTTACAACGTTTGTTTGAGATATACATAAACAGAACTCAAATCTAAACTACCAAGGACAAGTGATAGCTATGTCGGGAGTTCAGGTGCATCTTCAATGTCGGCTCCCACTATAATCAGCAACGTCAGCTCCAGGATCAACACAAAAGGTGCATAAGTGTAGTATGAGTACAATTAACCCCAAGCACTCAATAAGTATTGTAACTAACCTCGGTGAGGTAATACAAGCAACACTTATAAATGATTCTCGCCAATCACCTCTACAGATCATGAATTCCAACAAGTACAAAACAATAGTATGATAACATAATGAAATCACAGAGAAAACCACCTTATTGCACATAATTTTCTTAGCGTACTCTACTTAGTTAACAATACAGTATATAAGAAAGATATGCAAATAAATCAGGTAAATATCCAAGGAAATTGTAAGTAAAGATGAAATACAATAAAGAAATATCAATCTGTTACGGCGTGTAACCTGATCCAAATAGAATTCACATCACAGCTCTCAGGCCCACATCAGAATCTCAGTAACCGATCCAAAATAGATAAACAACTCTTCTAGAGCTCACATCAACCAGAAACCTAACGGTTTCTCACAATCCGTGTGTACACCATCAAGAGAGAAACATGAAAGGGTGACCCTAGGGGGATGGATCCCTATCCACATGCAGCACAACCAATTCAACGTGCTATTAGCCCGGTGTGGTCAAGCTCAATATCATCATCTACCCGGCGTGGTCACAAGCTATATCAGAATCTACCCAGCATGGTCACAAGCTATATCACAATCCACCCAACGTGGTCACAGGCTATATAAATAATTGCCCGGCGTGGTCACAGGCATAACAACTCAATCCGCCCGGCGTGGTCACAGGCATAAAAATACAATCCGCCCGGATTGTCACAGGCATAAAAACACAACCCGCACGGTGTGATCACAATCCTAACAAAATAATCCGCATGACATGGTCACATGCATAACAACATAATCCACCCACCGTGGTCACATGCTCCAGTCCAAATCATATCACACAGAAGCAAATATACAAGAATACATGTATATAATCAATGAATATCAGATTTCATGCTCCTGGACTTGTATAAATGACATGCTAAAGTGTATGCATGCACAAAGTGTGCTATCATAGCTCAAATCAGCAATTTCCTCACGGGAATAGAAATTATCAAGTTCATTTAGGGGATTAGCCTCTATGTGATCTCAAACATGGATCAAATAGGTCACAACAAGGTTACAAATATAAGAAACATCACCGTATAAGGCTTACCAAATCAATTCAAGGCATGCCATAGCCTAATCACTACCACGAGCATGGATAAATACCCTAGCGCTCGCACATGGGCTCAATCCACACACATATGCGCACCCATAGCACATAGCTATCATAAATAACTCATGCAACTAGTGCCTCAACAATGTTTTGGTAAGATACTTACCTCAAACAAGCCAAATAAAATACCGAGCAAGCCAAACAATACTCTAGGAATGCCATCCCGTGCGAATCAACCTTAGAACGGCTCGAAACTAGCCAAAAGCAACTCAAAAACATCAAATAATGCCTTAGTAAACAACCCAAGCAATAAAGGTCGAATCTTTAATCAAATACTCAAAGTCAAATAAAAAGGTCAACCCCATGCTCGCACCTCGAAACCTAACAAAAGTCACAAATTACGACAAGCCATTTGAATACGGGATCAACCCTACCAATTTCGGCTAGAAACTAGCCAAAAGCAACTCAAAAATATAAAATAATGCCTTAGTAAACAAACCCAAGCGATAATGGTCGAATAGTTAATCAAATACTCAAAGTCAAACAAAAAGGTCAACTCCGAGCTCGCACCTAAGAACCTAACAAAACTCACAAATTACGACAACCCATTTGAATACGAGATCAACCCTACCAATTTCGCTCAAATACGACCCCGAATCAATGTTCAAAACTCAATTATTCACTTTTAGAAAAGTTTAGACAAAAGCCCCGAATTTCTTTTATAGAATCATCAACCAAATGCCAAAATCGAAGATGGAATTATGGAATGTAATCAAAACCGAGTCATAATTACGTACCCCAATCCATGTGATGAAAATCATTTCCAAAATCTCCCAACATCGAGTTCTAAATCCCAAAATGTGATTAAAAGAACAAACCCGCAAAATATAAGCTTCTGTTCCGCATATGCGGTCCAACAACCGTTTCTGCGGCGTTGCTTTTGCGACAACATCTCCGCTTCTGCAGATATCACGGAAGCCCAACCACTTACACCTGTGGACACCATTCTTCTTCTGCGACATCACAGATGTGACTAGCCTTCCGCTAGTCGCATCTATGCATAAGCACCTCAAATCAAGCATAATGATCTATTTCAAATTTCTAAATTCCAAACTTACACGTATTTTGCACATAAGTTCCAAATGACATAAAAAACCTATTTGTAACAACCCGATCGGTCGTTTTGAGTATTACAGTCCCGTCCCCCCATTTACTGCTCTATATGTGCTTTATAGCTGTATTATAACCTATCGAATTAGTTAGTTCAGGTCCGGAAGGATTTCGGAATGAATTGAGACACTTAGTCTCATAATGGAAAACTTAAGTTGGAAAAAGTTGACCAGATGTTGACTTATGTGTAAACGACTTCAGATTTGAATTCTGGTGATTCCAATAGCTTCGTATGGTAATTTTGGATTTAGGAGCGTGTCCGAAAAATTATTTAGAGGTCCGTAGTGGAATTATGCTTGAAATGGCGAAAGTTATAGTTTTGGGAAGTTTGACCGAGGGGTTGACTTTTTGATATCGGGGTCAGAATCCGATTCTAGAAGTTGGAATAGGTTTGTAATGTGAAATGTGACTTGTGTGCAAAATTTGAAGTCATTCCGGATTGATTTGATATTTTTCAAAATGAGATATAGAATTTGAAAGTTCAAAGTTCATAGGTTTTTGATTTGAAGTGCGATTCGTCGTTTCGATATTGTTAGGTATGATGTGAGGACTCTAGTAGGTTCATATTATGTTATGTGACGTGTTGGTATATTTGGTTGAGGTACCGGGGGCCTCGGGTGGATTTCGGGTGGTTAACGGACTTGATTTTGAGTTGATGAAGCAACTGAAGTGTTGTTGCTACGGGTATGATCGCACCTGTAGAGAGGGCACCGCAGGTGCGTGCACGCAGAAGTGCAGAATGAATCGCAGAAGCGACCAAGGAAGGGCTGAGCAGAGGTCGCAGGTGCAAAGACATTCCTGCACCTGTGATGGTCGCAGAAGAGGGCTGAAGGGCGCATACGAGAGGTTGAGCCGCAAGTGAGACGGGCTTTCCGCACCTGCGATAGGCGCATATGAGGTCCAAATTTCGCAGAAGCAAAGGTGCTGGACAGAACCTTTTAAGTTCGGGGTTTCGCTAGTTTTCACCATTTTCGGATTTTAGAGCTCGGCTTGGGCAATTGTGGAGAGGAAATTTTCCACACAACTTGGGGTAAGTGTTCTTGACTCTCTTATGATTATATTTCATGAATTAATCTTCATATTTGGGGTAAGATTATCGAACCTTCAAGAGAAATTGAAGGAAATTCCTATTATTTCATAAAACGAATTTTTGAGTTTTGAACATCGATTTGGAGTCAGAATTGAGTGAAATTAGTATGGTTGAACTTATAATTGGATGGGTTATCGAATTTTGTGATTTCGTCAGATTCCCAGACGTAGGCCCCATGGCCGATTTTTGGAGTGTCATTTCGGATTTTGTGGGAAAATATTAGTATTTTGATATGGAATTAATTCCTATAATTGTGTGGACTGAATCAAATTTATTATGGCTAGATTCGAGCCGTTCAAAAGTTGATACGTGCAGAATGGGTTTTCTGGAGCATTGTTTAGCTTGCTCGACTTTGGATTCGTCTTGTTCGAGGTAAGTAACTCTTCTAATCTTGGAGCTGAGGGTATGAACCCTGAATATACGTGTTATATATTTGGTGTTGAGGTGACGCACGTGCTAGGTGATGGGCATATGGGCGTGCACCATGTGAACTATGATTTCGTTATTTTTGAAGTACTGTGTAGTTACCTGAACTTGTCTGTAATCATGAAATCTCTATGTACTAGAGTTATCGAGCTATGATTCATGTTAGAAGCCATGTTTAGGCTACATGCTTATTTTGTTGGGACCCACTGAGGTCATTTTTGCTGTTGGGTTATCTGCTTTCATTGCATTACATATTCAGTCATACGCATTCATATGCATATCATATTTCCATCTCTGTTGCTATTTATTGATACATCATATCATTATTTTTGGGCTAGTTTCATGACATTGTGAGCCCGCGAGAGAGAGAGACTGAGTGAAGCCGAGGGCCTGATTGTGAAGATATTAATACTATGGCACGTGAGTTGTCCGTGCAGATCTAGATATTGATATTATAGCACATGAGTTGTCGTGAAACACGTGAGTTGTCCGTGCGGTTTATAGCGCTTGGGCTGAAGAAGCCCCTTCGGAGTTTGTACACCCCCAGTGAGCGTGGTTGATTATATTGAGGTATGGATCTTCCTTGTACATGGATATTATCCGAAACATTTATATACCTGGAGATGGATCTTCTCCATAGGGCCAGATTGGCCTTCCTTGGTACTGGGTGACTGATGGTCAATGGTGTATATATTCCGGGATGGATCTTCCTTGGGCCGTATGGGCAATATACAGTACCGAGTGGTTGAGCATGATGACTGGAAAGTGTGAGAAAGTGAGACTGAGTACTCTGAGAGTGTGAGTACATGATTCATCTCTGAGATACATTTCATTGACATGCACACATGGCATACAAGCATAGAGATATATTTTCCTGATGTTGTACGGTATCACATCATTCATGACTTCTCACATATGTTGATATATGTGCATAGTGATGCATTTGTTTTACACTGGCTATCTAGAAATAAAATGAGACATCTTATTTATTATTGAAAGAATTTTGGGAAAAATTATGGTTTTCAAACTTATTCATATTTTTGGTAACTCCGATAAACGATTTGGGTTTTCATTGATGTACTTGAAAGGCAAAACTTTTTTCAGAAATCAAGATTAAGCTGAGCATTTTATCTCTGAGTTACTTCTTGTATTATTTGCTTTACGTTGTTATGGACTATTGGTTTTGTACCCGACCTTGGTACCAACTTGTCACTACTTTCAACCTAAGGTTAGGTATGTTACTTATTGAGTACATGGGGTCGGTTGTACTCATACTACACTTTCGCACCTTGCGTGCAGATGTTGGCTGCTGATGTTGCTGTGTTCGTCGGGAGCTAGACCTAAAGATGTACCTATGTTCCGGTTGTAGCTGCCTCTTGTTCATGGTAGCCTTAGATTTATAAAAAAAATTTGTTCATGTACATTTCGAACAGATGATGTATTATTTCATACTAGTTTTGTAAATTTTATTCTTAGAAGCTCATGATTTATATTACCAGTTCTTGGGGAATGTATCAGATTCAGATATTCCTTTACTTAATTGCTTTATTAATTGTTATTGAAATTAGTTAGTGGTTAAATGGCTTACCTAGCGGGTTGGGTTAGGTGCCATCACAACTATTTGGATTTTGGGTCGTGACACTATTCCAACTCCGGAACAACAATCCAAACTCGATAGCATTGAAGTTAACTCCTGATCAATCTTATAAACTTTCCAAACCTTCAAATTGCCAACTTTCGCGAAATAGTGCCAGAACCTTCTAAAAGCATCCAAATGCAAATACGGGCCATACGCCCAAGTCCTAAATATCCATCTGGACCTAACGGAACCATAAAACTCCGATCCGAGGTCAAATACACAAAATTCAAACTTGGTCAACTCTTCCAACTTAAAGCTTCCTATTTAAGAATCATTCTTCCAAATCAATTCTGAACAACTCGAACACCAAAACCGACCATACATGCAAGTCATAATACACCATATAAAGCTACTCATGACCCCAAACCATCTAACTAAATGCAAATTCTCAAAACGACCGGTCATGTTGTTACATTCTCTCTCACTTAAACATACGTTCGTCCTCAAACGTGCCATGAGTCGTTCCAAAGCTATCAAATCGCTGTATAAACTCATCATGAACATACCCATGGGTTATCCCTCGCCACCACATTCCCTAGAAGACTGATAATACAACCTAACTAAAGATCCTTACTTCAACCTTAGTCGTAGAATCAAATCTCTAACATGCAGAATCTATATAAGACCTGATTCTCGCATCTATACACTATAGAATTCCGAAAAAGCTATATCAAGCCATAACCATAACCCACATAGCTCAAATACTCATAGCAATATTTTCGGAACATAATAGCTGCTTAATAATAAACCTCGTACTGGTAACAAACTCTATCTCAACTAAGACCTTGTTCTGATCCTTCGTACACTGGCAATGATGAAAGAAACACGCAGATACTCATAACCACTCATCAAAGTAACAAGTCGTGGAGCTTACTTTTCTGACAAGAACCATTACCAAATTTTAAGTTGACTAGAGACGTTATTATTCCAAACATACCTTAATCAAATCTGATAGCACTCATTCAGGTCCAATAACTTCACTTCATCCAGTACAAGCTTCTCGGCCAACATGCCACACCAGCACCACCTCGAGCCGCATACCCTGCAATCTGTGAACCAAACAAGCAACAACTCAAATGTACCCAATAAGGGGAAAGAGAATCAAATGAGAGGATCCGCAAGCTAAACAGATATCACCACAAAGCCTAATGCCACAAACCCATCTCCCAAGGAGATACAAAACATACAAAATAAGTGCAAAGGATTATATCCCAGCATAACTTTGTTGTGATGCTTGACCCCAATCCAAACGCCGACCTACATGGAATACCTTGAGCCATGATTCTCATAATCAACAACCATATGCACATCGACAATAGTACGTGAAGCGCATGATCATTACCATGAAGGAACGGATAGCACAATATACCACAGAGAGGAAGACCATAACCAAATCGCAACCAACTATTCAACATCCCAAGAGCCATCTTGTTCGAATTCTACCACAAGGCCCAAATAGAACCGCACCATGTGTGTAAATAGTCAACAGACTCACAACCCATTGTAGCATAGGAGAGTAACACACGGAACATATCAGACACAAATAAGATCAACTATAACCGATGACACAACCCTCAACAATAGCTGTGCTGAGTAAACAAATCTGATCCAATGTAGAATACATATTCTCATTAGGCCTACCAGTGGCCTCCAAATCAATTTCGATACTCCCGAAATGAGTAGATAACCTTCCCAAAGATCCACTGAAACCTATTCATAACACATACCACCAGCTGTCTAACTTTGGCCATATCTTCATAGTCTACAACCAAGGAATAGTCCACCTCTGAGACTTCAAGTCTCCAAATCACAAGAATACAAAAATCTCCATATCTGATCCTAACTCGACCACATAAATAACTGACACATATCTCAAGAACAATTATCTTACAATAAATACTTCCTTACTTCCTCTATGCCACATAGTAAATTCTGAACATCAGCAGTTGACCAACCAGGCGATTACCGTAATACCAGTCAAGCATCCGCAAGTTAAAACACATTGCGCCTTCTGAAATGTGCACCCTTCCCAGGTGATACCAGATAGTGCTGATGTTCTTCTAAATATCTGACCACCCATTCTATTTAGAACTCATGTCCTTCCCTTCAATAGTGAACCACAAACATGCACATGAAAATCTCAATCCCACACGATGCACTACCTCTATCATATCATCATATGAAAGTGCAAGAATCCCATTATCAATTATGTCACAAGCAGGATACATACTCAACCAGCTAGAAACCTTCCCCTTGATCCCATTCAGGAGACAAATCACAATGCTCAACAAACTCCCCATGCCTGTCAAAAACATTCATCCCAAACCGTGGTAGACATTATCGAAAACTCTTCGAGACCCATTAGCACAAGACCAAGCCATCATACTGAGTTCCTCTAACTCAACCAAGTTACATAGATCGCCAACCCAAAAGTATTGCCACAAAACACCGGTAAAGACCCACTACATCATAAGAACCAAAATAACCGATCACATCCATTACCATGTTAATCTAACATATCACCAAAATGTCTTATTTCTTCGAGTTCTTTCTGAAACGCCTTCAAGTTAACACTTCCCCTTGCCAATATACTATGATCCTTAACCGAAGCTCATCACAAGATATCCTAACATGAAACCACGTCGTCTTAATGCCCATAAACTGTTGTATTCCTCTTAAGCACCCAATAGTACTGCAACAGAAATGCCCACTCTGAAGAGACCTTCTATGGATCTGAAGCTATTACCTTAACCTCTCTCATACTAAAATGTAGAATCCATAATGATACAGAAATACCGCAAGTCCCCACACCATCCAATGAAAATCTTCGATCTTAGCCTTTTATAATTCGGGAATTCCTCAAATACCACTTATGAACCTTGAACTCATTAGAACTTTCTCAAGAGTCTTCCACTATGCAATAACCACTAATGTACCACCAAAACGAGCCAAACGGCTTGTGATCCATTAGCACACAAACACCTAAAAAAGTAACTCCCGTCTTTTAAGCAGCTGGGTGAATTTCTTTTTCTTAGCACAAAACATCCCTCACGAATAACAAACCCAAATCATTCCAAGATTTCCATATATCCATAAGGTGTAATATATCATGTATCTAGAAATTTTCTTTGCTCAAGTCGTACTCAAGACCAACCTATGCAAGTCATAACTGAACCTCAAATATGCCTCAGACCGAAACCAATACAACATATAACCATGTAAGCTGATTGTCGGTATTAGACTCCCCCACATTGCTCAAAGACATAGAAAATAACATCCGATATTCCACAATACCTTTAACCCATAACCGACATAATCTCGCACCGTAATTCAGCTAAATCTTTAATGAACACATGTAGCACTAATCATACAACACCTCAAATCATCTGATAAACTCATTCATCCTCGCGACAGTCAAGATAACTTCCTCAAGTGATCCAAACTCAACTTACAACACATAAAACCCAATGGTAGAATGAAACTATCCACAGAAACATCATAGCAATCACACATTCATAGACTACAGCGCAAGTGATAACCCATCTACTCAGTCTCAAACCGGCATCTCTCTATGACAACATCCTGGTCGCGACCACTATGCAATTGCTAAATCCTCCCGAGTCTGAGCTCGTCATCAAGACATAAGAATATACTTTGTCGTACAAATGGATAACATGAAATATCCCTAACACACTCATAACTCAAGACTGTACAACACATCAACATATAAATCGAGCACGCATAGTCCTTTCACATTCCAAGCAACTCTTCTCGTCACATCCAAATCTTCTAAGCCTAGTTCTTAGTCTCACACAATACTCAACATATAGCTATCCAACCACTCACTGAGCAATCAATCCCACTCTTAGGGACACTACTGGACATATGAGTCGAAAACCACATACTCACACAACTAAAACCATCGAGCCCAAGCTGTGGTTAAAATCTGGCCTCATGTCCTCCTCACTGGCCTATCTCCATAACACAGAGAATATATCTCAAACCTTATCCATGGAATCACAAGGCATCGATGCATAGCTGATACCGAATACTCAATCATAACATACGAGTGAGTGGAAGGAATTCAAGAGGAAAGCTTCAAGCTGAATCAATGTCGCATGATGAGGAAAGAAAGGTGGGAAATTTTCCTATATGCCCTGCATCCTTTCAAAGATAGGTATGGACGTCATCATACTGATCTGCAAGACAGACACTTGCTCAAGGCTCGTAGAACCTAGAGCTCTAATACCAACTTGTCATGACTCAAAATCCATCCAGTCATGATGGCACCTAACCCAACCGCTAGGTAAGACAAATAACATTCATCACAACTCAATTGAGAATAATAAGAGTATATGAGTAAAATAACTGAACTTCTATACAAACTCTCAAGGATTGGTAGTACAAGGACACTAAGATTTTAGATTTACAAAGCTGATATGAAAATATTTAAAAATTCTATTTGAAATATACATAAACAGAACTAGTATCTAAACTCCCAAGAAAAAGTGGTAGCTATTTCCGGAGTTCAGGTACATCTTCAATGCCGGCTCCTGCCATAATCAACAGCATTATCTTCGGGATCTGCACGTAAGGTGCAGAAGTGTAGTAAGAGTACAACCAACTCCATGTATTCAATAAGTATCGTAACTAACCTCGGCGAGGTAATAAAAGCAAAAATTATAAATGATACTTGCCAATCACCTGTACTGTTCATGAATTCCAACAAGTACAGAATAGTAGTATGATAACATCATGAAATCACAAATAAAACCCCCTTGGATCACACAATTTTCTTAACGTACTCAATCTAGCATATAAGGAAGANACTGTTCATGAATTCCAACAAGTACAGAATAGTAGTATGATAACATCATGAAATCACAAATAAACCCCCTTGGATCACACAATTTTCTTAACGTACTCAATCTAGCATATAAGGAAGGTATGCAAATAAATCAGGTAAACAACCAATGAAATTTCAAGTAAAGATGGAATGGAATAAACAAATATCAATTTGTCGCGGTGCACAACCCTATCCAAATAGAATTCACATCACGACTCTCAACCCACATCAGAATCTTAGTAAGCGATCCAAACCAATAACCAGATCTCCTAGAGCTCACATCAACCAGAAACCCATCGGTTTCTCACAATCAGCGTGTAAACCATCAAAAGAGAAACATGAGAGGGTGACCCTAGGGGGATGGATCCATATCCACATGTAGCACGGATAATTCAACGTGTTATCATCCCGGCGTGGCCACATGCTCAATATCATAATCCACCCGGCGTGGCACAAGCTATATCACAATCTGCCCAATGTGGTCACATGCTATATCAAAATCCGCCCAACATGGTCACATGCTATATCAAAATCTGCCCGGCTTGGTCAGAGGCATAACAACACAATCCACCCGGTGTGGTCACAATCATTACAACATAATTCACCAGGCATGGTCACAGGAACAACAACACAATCCGCCCAGTGTGGTCACAAGCATAACAACACAAATCGTCCTGCATGATCACAGGGATAACAACACAATCCGCCTGCCGTGGTCACAGACTCCAGTCAAAATCATATAACACAGAAGCAAATATACAAGAATACATGTATATGATCAATGAATATCATATTTCATGCTCCTGGACTGGTATCTATGATACGCTAACGTGTATGCATATGCAAAGCGTGTTATCATACCTCAAATTAGCAATTGCATCACAGACCTAGAAATTATCAAGTTCATTCAGGGTATTAGCCTCTATGTAGCCTCAAACATGGATCAAATAGTTCACAACATGGTTAAAATTATGAGAAACATCATGGCATGAGGCTTGGCAAATCAATTCAAGGCACGTCATAGCCTAAGCACTACCTCGAGCATGGATAAATACTCCGGTTCTTGCACATGGGCTCAAACCTCACACATATGCGCACCCATAGCACGTAGCTATCATAAATAACCCAGGCAACTAGTGTCTCAACCAAGTTTAGGTAAGATACTTACCTTAAGAAAGCCAAATCAAATATCAAGCAAGCCAAACAATACTCTAGGAATGACATCCCGCGCAAATCAATCTTTGAATGACTCGAAACTAGCCAAAAGCAATTCAAAAACATAAAATAATGCCTTGGTAAACAAAACCAAGCAATAAAGGTCAAATCATTAATCAAATACTCAAAGTCAACCGAAACGTCAACCCTAGGCCCGCACCTCGAAACCCGACAAAACTCACAAATTCCGACAACTCATTCAAAAATGGATCCAACCATACTAATTTTGCTCAATTCCAACCCCGAATCGATGTTCAAAACTCAATTATTCACTTTTAGAAAAGTTTAGACAAAAATCCTCAATTCCAAGTCAAAAAGAGTTACTTTCATGTAATCATGGAAGGTAATCAAAATCGAGTCAAAAATACTAACCCACATCTATGTGGTGAAAATCCTCTCTGAAATCGCCCAAAACCGAGATCTAAATTCCAAAATGTGATAAAATGAACAAACCCTCGAAATATAAGCTCTTGTCCAACACTTCTGCTTATGCGGTCCAACAGCCGCTTCTACGACGTCTCTTCTGTGACAACATCTCCGCTTCTGCTTATATCACTGAACCCAACCACTCGCACTTGCGGACATCATTCCGCTTCTGCGACATCGCATGTGCGGTTATCCTTCTGCTTCTACGATCAAGGATCTGCTCCCACGGACACGCAGATGCGCCCAACATTGAGCTTTTGCAGTCTTCTCCTCTTCTAGACTTGCTTCACTTCTGCGCCCACTATGCCGCTTCTTTGGCTCTGCACCTACGCCCATAGCTCCGCAGGTGCGATCACACCAGGACTCAAAAATCTCAGCAATGCCAACATGACCCTCAATGGTCCGAAATTAATCCGAAATATACCCGGGCCCCTCAAGATCCCATCTAAACATACGAACAACTCCCAAAACATAATATAACTATACTCGAGGCCTCAAATCTTACATAATAATATCAAAACCACGAACATGTCAAAACAACTCGGAATCACCTCAAATTTTTCACACTGATTGTAAATGACATAACAAACCTAGTACAACTTCTGTAACAACAATCCGAACTCGATAACATCGAATTCAACTCCCAATCAAGCCTATAAACTTTTCAAACCTTCATATTGCTAACTTTTGCCAAATAGTGCCAGAACCTTCTAAAAGCATCCAAATGCAAATACGGACATACGTCCAAGTTCAAAATCACAATCCCGACCTAACAGAACCTAAAGCTCCGATTCAAGGTCAAATACACAAAAGTCAAACTTAATCAACTCTTTTAACTTAAAGCTTCCTATTTAAGACTCATTCTTCTAAACCAATTCCGAACAACTCGAAGATCAAAACTGACCATACACACAAGTCATAATACACCATATGAAGATACTCATGACCCCAAACTACCGAACTGAATGCAAATGCTCAAAATGACTGGTCGGGTCATTAGAACATCCTTAAAGATAGAAATGTTGATAGGGATTGATATGATTGTGGCGCATTTGGATATTATGATCGGATTGATATTTATTGTGTTATAGCATGATGGTTTATGCTATTCATTTATTATGATATTGATATTATTATGACATGAGGGTTTATGTCATGCGGTTATTGTGATATTGATATATTATGGCACAATGAGTTCTCGTGTAGCGCTCACATATGGGTCCATCCCTCTGGAGTCAGACCCATGTTACATTAGGTCATGCGAGCACAGGTGAAACACATAACTTATTGGAGAACGCGGAATGTATTGGAACCTGTTGGAGAACATTACATGTGCTAAATATTGATTATGATTAAGTCTTGAGCATGCACGATCATCCTAGAATCATTTAAAAGCATCATATAGGTGCTACTTGGTGCATATCATCCTTATATGCGAACATGAAAATTGAAGTATGTTTTAGTTATCTTATTGAATAAGCATGCTTATCCTATCTCTGGTTGTACACCTTATTCTTATGCATGTTGATCTTGATTAATTTTTGTGATTTCATACTATTATGAACTTTCCAGGTTAAGAAGGTGAGTAAAAGTTTTATCAAAGTCTCGCTACTTCTTCTTCGGAATTCAACTTGATACTTACTGAGTACACGATGTATTTGTACTCATATTACACTTATATATATTTTTGTAAAGATCTTGGTATTGGACCTATCGACATTCAGGAGGACGCTTAGTAGCTAATTGGAGATATCATGGTGAGTTGTTATTTTTGATTCAGAGCTTATAGAGGCCCCTTCTTATCCATTCTACTGTTGTTCGATTCAGACAATAATATTATGTTATGAGACCTAGTCGTGCTCTATTTAGTTGCTCATGATTTTTTACTATCCGATTTTGGGAGTTTGTGTTTTATTTTCTGTATATGATTGACAGTTTGAGACTTATTTATATTTTATCTATGTCTTGATGGCGGATTATCCTTTATTTATCTTGTCTTAGTTGATTATGATTGTTGGCTTACCTAGCCAGTTGGAGTTAGGTATCATCATAATCTTCGATGGATTTTTGGGTCGTGACACTAGTACAATACAAAGTAAGCAAACTTTAATGTGTGACAAATACATGTACATATAAAAACTATTAGATATTACTTATAATTAGTTATTTAAACTATTTTCTTTCTTAAAAGTATACTTATTGAATAACTATAAAATTTCTATACTAAGAATAGAAAATAAAGCTAGTAAACTATGAAGTTGTGTTTAGTGACTAAGAAAAATAAAATAATAAAAAGGCAAAATATGAGAAGTTGCAAAATTTTGTGGCAGCACACCATAAGCAATACGTTGGATGATTGAAAATGAGAATAAGAGAAATGGAAGAAAAATAATTAAAAATAATAATACTTAATATATTTGAAAAGAAAAAAAAAGTTACATTAGCTTGTAATTACACTATGTAATTACCATTAATTCTCAAGGGACGGGTGATAATTGGAGAGTATAATTATCCCCCCTCTCCCCAAATTACACTCAATTCTATGCTGCCCAATATTTACCTGTAAAACGGTACAGTTGAATTTATACGCGGTTTATACACAAGTGAATCGATTTGATCCCAAAAATAATAAATAAATTAAATAAGCATATAAGACTTAGCGTTGAGATCAAGATCAGACAGCTAAAATCTTGTTTCCTGGAGCAGAGCTTTCGAAGGTAGCAGTTACAATATTATTAAGCAAGAAGACAAAATATTATTCATCTTTGAATAGTGTATATCATAAGTTTGTCAGATAATTCCTCTCATTTACAACGGCTGTTGAGCTCACTATTTATAGTTGCACCTAGGGAACAAGGTCCTAGGATCAAGATCCTCTTAAATGACAATTATGAGAGCCATTGAAGAATGTGTAATGGTTGGCAGTGAATGTCATATTCTCTATAACGGACTACGTACTTAATGCTATAAAATATTCTCCATTAAATGCTACCGGGTGGTAGGCATTTATTTTGTCTTTATGAACATCATTCCTTCAAGAACAAACAAGATTGTTGCCTTCGGAACTGATTACCTTCCGCATTTAGCTCCACGTGTCACGTTATTATGCAAGCATTTAATATGAACATATTTTACCCTATACAGATAGTCCCCCTGCTTTCCGGTGGCATATCCTTGTGTCACCGGCAAGTTGGTAAAAATACCTTTCTTGTCGGGAAATGCTTTGAACCCCTCTGAAAAGTTTTTGACGGTTGATTAGACGCATGTCTCTCCGTATTTAATGCCCCAAACACGCATTATCCTATGATTCAACAACAGATTTGCCAGTTATCGAGGCAATTATGGCCACGATTGTAGCCGCGTATTCCTTTTCTTATACGCATCAACCTTCTCCTTCTATACTTCATAACTTTCCAAACTCTCTCAAACTCTCTTTATTCGTCCCACATTTAATTTCAACATCCTTTAATCTCCCTCTTCAGAGAAAAACCTTTATTTCCTTCTAATAATTTGGCCTCTTCTTCTAAAATCTCCAGTTCTTCATAAAACAAGGAAAATACTGATGATGCTGATCCTCCTACGGTGTGCACCATTATCCCTAGATAGCTCATTACAACTAAGGACTTCGAAGAGAAGTTCCCTTTTTCTAACTCTCGCACGTGGGTAGTTGGCGTATATCCTTCTTCCATCCATTCTTCTGGCATCAAGGAAGACTGTGGTTGTCAAGATTTTAACATAACTACTCCCGACCTAGCGGTGCGGGTAATCTTCTCCAAGAAGAGTTTTACATATGTTTACACGTACCATTTCACTTTGGGCCCGTTCGCATTGAGCGGGGGACTTGACTTTGTTATCTTGGAGTTTTGCTTCCATTACTAGGTTTGCTTGGCATAGGTGAGCCCTTCTGTGTGGCAGACGGTAGCATGCCTTTGGCGGCTATTCCAGGAGATGGTGGAAGAGCTTTCCTTGGCTCGGCTTATGAACCTTTATTCCCCCAAGATGTTTCGTGGGGGAATGATAAACTTCAGCAAACGTGGTCACCATGCTTTGCTCACTAGCATGGATGATGACAATGGCCGTGGGTGGATGAAACAGTTCGTTATAGCTTCCACCAGGGACATCATCCCTGCCACAACCCTATCTTGTTTTTGAATCTTGGAATCGTACATGTAAGCTCGATATCTACTCTTTTCTACGATTAAGAATCGTTCATACTGTGTATGACTCTTGTTTTTGTTATCCCAACTACTCAGTGGATAGCATCTAGGGTTGAAGGCTTGGACCAGTGGGTCCAGAAGATTCTGGATGTCACTATGCTTGAGACCCGCAAGTGGAAAGAACTGGCCTTAAAATATGGGTGGAAGGCCAAACATCATGGTAAGTTGAACTTATCTTGTTTTTACTTCTCGTATAGGAAAATTAGTTAGCCTTTCTTTCTTGTTGAACTCAAGTCTTCTGCAAGGCTCTGTTACCGTCCCCAAGGAGGACATTTTGGCAGATGCGTCCGAAGCGGCAAGGTTGCTGTAGGAGTCTTTTATCCAAACAGGTGTCACCAAGCCTGCTTCCGGTGTAAGTGCTTCTTATCGGAGTCCTCGGCCAGAGAACAAGCAACAAAAAAGGCTCGGTTACCGTCCCCGAGGAGGACATTTTGGTTGATGCGTCCGAAGGGGCAAGGTTGATGTAGGTGGTTTTTATCCAAACAGGTGTCACCAAGCCTGCTTCCGGTGTAAGTGCATCTTATCGGAGTCCCCGGCCAGAGAACAAGCAACAAAAAAGGCGACGTTCCTCCACGGCCGAGGGTAAAACTAAAAAGGCGAAGAGTGTCGCGTCCGAGCCATCTGCGGACCTTGTGGTGATGAACGTTGTGCCCGAGCCAGCCATAGACACTGTGGTGATTGACGGTGATGGAGGAGCCAGTGATGAAGGGGTTTATATACATAGAATACGACGACCTTCATCAGCTCAACAAAATGCTCAGCCTGTTAAGCTAGTTACGTAAACCGTGGATGACGTTGCTTTGGGGGAATTTGATATGGTGGAAGATTCTAATTCTCTCTTTCGATCCCCAGTCACTGTTCCAGGTATCGTGAGGCTGGGTACCAGGTCTCTCCCATCTTCAGTTGATGAGAAACCAAATACTAGCACTACTTTTTCTGCAGCTGCTTCTCAACCTACAATGCCATCAACTTCATCTCATTTTTCGCCAAACTTGCCTTCTCCACCAACAACTGCTACAACATCTCTATCGTCCACAGTCATCCGAGAGGTGGATGTCCCTCTTCCCCAGTCCCCATTTTATGGGAATTTACGGCATAATTATTCTGCCCCCTTCGATGATCCTTGGAAGAAGAGGAGTATTTCCCTCTCGGACTCTACTGGATGCCATCCGCTATCCTAGCTGGTGGAACTTAATAATTATCTAAAGCTCTGGCTTCAGAAAAAGATAGGAATAAAATACAAACTCTCTAGGGGAAATGTTTGTTGAACAATGCGATGCACAACGCAGCAGCGGTAAAATCTTTGTTTCCTCTATTATTTCTCATATCCTTGTTATGGTAGGGTTTTTTGTTTGTACTTCTATTTTGTAGGATAACTTCCTCGCTTACGAGGGACTTCATAGGTTGATCCTTGACAAGGAAAACTCACCTCCGAGTGGGTTCAATTGTTGGTCGAACGGGATAGAGTTGTTGCTCGCTTCCCTGTGCTGGAAGCATAAGCTGTTGAGGCTAGTGATTTCGAGCAAGAGGTAGTGATCCTTGGCCAAGAGGCAACCGTGTTAAGGGTACAATTTGAAGAGGCTAAGGCAAAATAGGTTGAGGTCCAGAATGTTGCTCTTGCTATATCCGATTGTGAGGCTGCCTCTAGTGAAAGATTGAATAATTTAGAGGCGGCCTTGAACTCCAAAGCTGAAAAAGTTGCTGCTGTCGCGGAGAAGTATGACCGATTAGAAGAGAGGAATAAGAGAGTCACAGAGCATAATAAAGTTTTTAACTCCACTGCACATGACCTTGATATTAGCCTCCAGGCCACTAGATCTGAGCGGGATAACCTTTTGACCGAGGTTGACCATCTTAAGGAGGAACTTCAGTGTCGAGCGGCTTCCCTCATTGTCGAAAAAATATATTCTATGTATATCATGAGGATAAAAACCTTGGAAGAGGCCAAAGCGGGTGTCATTAACTTTGATGCCTAAATCGCTAAGGCCCGTGAGCTGGAGTCAACTGCCCAAAGGGGTCTCCCGGTCCAATCTGATGCTAACGACTCTTTAGGTTCTAGTTCTGAGTTCTCACGAATAGAAGAAGAACCAAAAGGTGATGATGCTGAAGGCCAAGATATTGAGCCGACGGTGGATCCACCCACTTCTCCTGGGGGTGAAAAATTTTCCCCTCCTCTAGATTCTGAAGATGTAGTAGCTTAACCTTTTGCTTTCTTTTCACTTTTTTTTCTTACTTGTACTACTTGGCATGTTTGTTGTATATTAAAGTATTTTTTTTGTTTCTTTATTGCACAAGTTTTTCTCTTTGCGTCGAATTATGCAAGGATTCAGGTGTATTTTTCCCCGATAGCATATGCATTTCGGGCATACGTTCTTCTAGAATCAACCCTTTACCGTAAGGGTTTCATATGAGAGGGACCTCTTATGTTTACGGTGCTCTTGAAGAGGACGTCTCTTGTTCATTACATCACTAGCATTGGAAGTACTTATTTAACTTTCAAATAATAAAATTAATTCATTCATCGATAGGACAAGAAACAAGATAAAGATAAAAAGACTTCACTTTATTCCTTCCATTTTCAAAAGTACATAAGCATTCATTGTGATAAAAAGAAATTACCATTACTTGTGGCTAACTTGTACAACTTGTTTCTACGGGGCTGGCCGCGCCGTCCCTAGTACCGTTGATACAACTTTGTTTCCTAATTTCATAATCCCGATTGATGTGGCAGTCATTGTTGCCGTATTCTCATATCATTCCCCCCCAGTGTTTGAATGCGAAGAATGCGAATTGGAACACAAGAAGACTTTCTCCTTTGAAGATTCCATTAGTGAATGGTTAGGTAATCTTTAGTTCGATAGCAAGCTTCACTTGCCCTCAGGAACTTTTGCTATCGATCCAAAGATTATCTACCAATCCCCCAGTGGCTCGTACTCGTGAAGGGTCGGGTAACCTTTGGCCTGGTAGCAAACTTTACTTCCCGGTAGGAACTTTGCTAGCGAGAAAAAGAATATCTAACCACTCTGTAGTGGCCTGTTGCTTGCATGCCTTGTCATTTAAAAGTCTTATTTCTGCTGACAAAGTTTCCTTCATAGTATGCTTTCCGTTGCTGCCCCGTTAAAAACCTTCCCAGAAAAACCCAATTGGGACAAAACTGGATGAAGGGAAAAAAGGTACAGCACATACTTTCAGTATAGGTAAGGCTCATTAGCAATAGTATCTTTTGAGGTGTTCCACATTCAAGTTTTTCGATATCTTTACTCCATCTTGATTCTCCAATTCGTATGACCCTTTCCTGGTGAAAGCTAAAACCCGGTAGGGGCGTTCCTATATTGGACCTAGCTTCCCTATGTTGAGCTCCCGGGTGTTCTGAGTAACTTTCCTTAAAACCAAGTCTCCTACTCTGAAATAACAGAGGTTGGCTCTTCGATTACAATATCTTTCCATTCTCTGTTTTTGGGCTGCCATCTTTATATGCGCCAAGTCCCTGCATTTACCGAGCAACTCCAATTTGACTAGCATTGCTTCGTTGTTTGTTTCTTCGTGCATACAGAAATAAATCAAGGCAGGTTCCCCTACTTCCACCGTGATCAAGGCTTTCACATCATATACAATAGAGAAAAGTGTCTCCCCCTTGCTTGATTTTGCCGTTGATCGATACGCCCACAATACTCCAGGTAGTTCTTCGGGCCATTTGCCTTTAGCTGCTTCCAATCTCTTATTGAGAATTTG
>AWOL01S0198710.1:0-12627 GCA_000715115.1 Nicotiana otophora | reverse complement strand
AATTTAAAATAAATTTGGGGGCCTTCAAAATTTGGGGACCTAACGTAATGGCCTCACTATCCAAAGCCTTAGAGCCGCCCCGGTGTTACTCAAGAGAGACACACAAGATATAAATTATACATATTATTTAAAGCTCCAGGTATACTTTGTCACCCAAATTAAAAAAATACTCCAGATGGTTACATATTTGTGTACTATAGGGGGCGGAATGACGCATGGGATGGGCATGGTGGTGTTTTACGTTATACAAGAAGTACATTTCTGTTCGAAAATATTTCAATCTTGATAAATTTAAAGGTATTCATGTGTAAATACATATCGTAAAATTTTGCGACTAGTTAATTCATGAGTAATATCTTACATCAAGTTAATTGTATTAGACTCTAGCTCGATAGAGCCTAAATGGGTAAAAATCAACATATTAACTCGTATGAAGCCAAGGATGATAGATTAGTGGACGAGAAGTCTACGTTGTAAGATTTCTTATGCATTTAATCCTTCAAGTTCTATGAGTTTATTATTTGTAAAATCAATAAATTTTATTAAAGGTTTCAGATTTCTCTTTTAATTTTCCGGTACTACTTTTTGTTTCTTCTTTTTGCCACCGCTAGTTCACTGCTTGACCAACAAACCTTTTGAAGTATTAAAGAATAGCAACAAATATCTTTGACAAGTTTATGTTGTTAGTTTCTAGACAGAAAATAGAAGGCTGATTGTTGCAACTTTGTTAGTTCAGGGATATTTTTTGTCTACTATAATAATAAAAGGATGTACCTTAGGTTTGGGTCATAGTTTAAGGGTATTTTTAGCCGAAAACTCTTCCCTTCCATGTCCAACTGAATAAAATAATCTTTTTACTGTGCTACTACTAGTTTTTGAGGGACTAACATCAATAACTTGCCTCTGCTATTGTATAATCTCTTGAACTGTTAAGTAAAATTGTCCTTCGCTGAATCCATTGAAATGATTTTCTTATAAGCTGATTTGCAAATTCATCATCTTTCTTCCTTATGTTAATGCACTCATTTCCAGAGGCGGATTTAAGATTTAAATTCTATGGGTTCAACGTTTAAGGTTCTTAGAATTGAACTCATTATATTTTTGAAACTATGAGTTCAATCTACTATTTATTGTAATTTTAGTGAATGTTTACACATTAATTTATACTATTCGTCAAAAATTATGGGTTCAATTTAACCCGTCACCGGAGTGCTACATCCGCGCCTGCTCATTTCCCATACTTGGAACATGAAACTGTACAAATTATATAAAAAAAAATGAGATTAACAATACTCACACTATTCACTTCAAAAGTATATAATCAACAGAACATGTATACTTATGTTAGACGAGTATTTTTTATATGAAATGGTAGCATCTTGAATTCTTGTCAGATGTTTGCTTTTTATTTTATTCCACAATGTTACATCTAAGTTGTATTCTAATACTACAAGTTTCATTTGCCATATTAGCTAACTCTTTTGTCTTCCTTTTGTCATCCTTTGTTCTTTCTTAGACAAAATATTTTGGTTGTATTCCAATACTATAACTTGATGTAGGGAGCTTCAACTTAAGAACGATTTGTCTTATTAGAAACTACACTTTAATATCGTCAACCATGATGAATTCGGTACCCTAGTCCGCATGCAGTCTCATTTTTTACATTGCTTTAAGAATTCATAATATATTTAGATGTGTAGACTCACGATTCATTTGTTCAAAAATTTCGCATATGGAAAATTTCAATTGATGAAGACTTGCTGAAACTATTTGAAGATATTATTTGATAGGATTAGTTATATTAGTTCAATCAATATAATATATTTTTAAAGTTGTGACATTAATATTTTGGATTAGTACATCCTTTGGATTGTTTAGATTCAATGAGCTATATTTTATTTTATGAATTAATAGTAATATTTTTTCTAGCATTTGCCTACCTTCGTTGCTACCAAGAGGCACTCTTTTACTATTAGCGACATTCAGTTGAATTTACTTGCCATTAAAATAGACTCTAAAAGGTCAAAATAAGATTTCACATGAAGGATATAGTAGTCATTCTAATTGCCACAAAAAATTACCGTTAAAACTACTGATTTTTAGCGGCAATTTAATTGAATTTATCGGCTATAAAAATGGATGCTAAAAGAGCATAGTTAGTTTGTTATGGATTGGATTTATCGGCAAAATAATTGCCGCAAATAATTGCCGGTAAAACTAATGATCTTTAGCGACAATAAATTATACCCTTTACTAACTTTTGTGAGAATGGCTGTCAAAGGCTTTGCCGACCGCCACATTACCGGCTAAATACCATTGGCCGATTAAGGATATAGCGGCTGTTGTTATTGCTTCTAAAGGCATTTTTAGTGTCGTTGAGGCCGCTTTTTGTAGTAGTGAACATCCCTTCTCGACCGTACCATGGGCCTTCAAAAATAAAATCACCTTACTTGTGGAATGGCCAAGGGTCCCTCTCCACTCTAGTATAGGCAACCCCGGCATAGCAAAGGTCACAGTCTTGGTGTGATAATCTAAGATAGCATGATACGGTGACAACCAATCCATACCAAGAATAACCTCAAAATCCATAATATCCAACAACAAGAGATCAACTATAGTATATAAACCATTAATAGTAACAACACAAACCTGGTACACCCGAATAATTCCTATAGGATCTCCAACTGGTATAGACAATAAAACAGGAATATCAACAGAATCACAAGACATACCAAGTGTGTTGCATAATATGAAGACACATAAGAATAAATAGAACTCGGATCAAACAGTACCGAAATATCTCTATAACAGACTAAGATAATACCTATAATGACTGCATTAGACGACTTTATCTCAGGTCCACCAAGAAATACATAACAATGGGGTTGAGCCCCACCAACATGTCCCGCCACCTCTACGACGACCTCTCAATGACTGGCCTTCACCCCTAGCTGGCTGACCCCTACCTCTAGCTGGCTGACCTGGTGTAGAAACTAGTGCAAGAATCATAGCACGAGTACCTTGCTGTGGCATACTGCTTTGCAACCGAGGACAAAACTTCCTGATACGACCTGCATGTCCACACTCTAAGAAACTCTTCGGCTAGCGGAGTTGCTAAAATTTGAAGTTGTCCTTGATGACTCGAATGACCACCATAGTAACTCTGAATCGGAGGTGCACTAATAGGACCCTAAGATAAAGGTGCATCGTATGATGTCTGCCTCGGGTGAGAAGCATAAGCACCATGTCCACCTGGAGCATTGACTGCACTGGTCGAACAACATGACCTCTATCAAAAGAATTCCTGCCTTCGGACGAGGCACCACTAAAACCACAAAAATGATGTGGCCTCTTGTTATAAGTTGCCTCTCTCACCTGACCACGAATCTGCTTAATATTCCTAGCAATATCAACCACCTAAGTGAAAAAAGTCTCAATCTTGGCCTTTCTAGCCATCTGAAGTCTGATACCATACGTAAGACCCTCTATGAACCTCTGCACCTTCTCCTTCTTAGTGGGGATACAGATAGCTGCATGATGAGATAAATCAACAAACCTCATCTTATATAGGGTAATTTGCATGCTACCCTGCTGAAGACGCTCAAAATGGCTACGTAGCTCATTTCTCTGAGCGAGTGGAATGAACCTTTCCAAGAACAAATATGAAACCTAGGCCCAATTAAGAGGAGGCAATCTTACTGGTCTGACCAACTCATAAACCTGCCGCCACCACTTGGCGGAACCATGCATCTAGAAAACCGAGAAGTCAACTCCAAGAACTTCTAGGCATCCTCTGAAGGCGTACTGCTGAAGTGAGGAGGAGACAACTTCATGAACCTATCCAGCCTCTTCAACTCATTAGCTGACATTGGGGGCCTTAACCTTAGGATGCGCGGCAATAACTGGCTTAACTACCCCAACCAGTACCACTTTTTGGTCTGATATCCCTACTCCATTTGCTCTGGGGTACGAGTGGTGGGAGTATGATCTCCTCCCCTGGCCCGAGAAGCCGTGAGTAGCATAGGAAACATAAATACCTGAGCCACGGTTTCCAAATCCTAGCATGCAGACCAAGGCATTCTAAAGTACCAGAGTAGTGATAAACCCCTCTAGGACCTGTGTTTCTCTTACTGGATCAACCTAAACTAGAATCTCATCCTTTAGATCTATATGATGCTCAACTGATGTTTCTCTAGCACGAGCATGAGTGGCTGCGGGTGCTACTGCAAGTGCCTTTTGCTGGGCTCTAGATCCTCCCTTACCCTGGCCTCTACCCATCGTAGCAGTTATGACCTAGGGCTTCAGCTCCTTATCAGTTGAAGGACGTGTTCTCACTATCTATGAGAGAATAAGAGAAAAAAGATTTAAACTTTAGGACAAAACAAAGTTTCACGATAGAGAAATAAAGAAAGTAAAGTTTTCTAAATCCTTATAGACTCTAGAAGATAAGTATAGAAGTGTACGTATCAATCCTCAAGACTCTACCAAGCCTGCTCATGACTCGTGAAATCTATGCAAACTAGAGCTCTAATACCAACTTGTCACGATCCAAAATCTCAACTATGAGGTGGTGATGACGCCTAACACCGCTTTCTAGGTAAGTAAATGTTTAGCAATAATATGCAAAGCAAGTTTAACAGTTAATAACATTATAATAAAGATAAAATATCACGACCCAAAATCCACTAGATCGTGATGGCACCTAACCCTAATGATAGGTAAGCCAAATATAGAACAAGATAACCAAAATGGCAGATCATTCATAACAAAATATGATTGAATTCTATACAACCTCCCAAGGACTAGTAGTATAAGTCACGAGCGGCTACGAATAAGATTACTAACTCGGTTTGAGAAAAGATATATCATCTGTTTGAAATTTACATGAGCATAAATATAAATCCTAAACTACCGCGAACAAATGGTTCTCTGTATCTGGAGTGCTGATACGCCTTCAATGCCATGCTCTGTCCTCCACTGCTACATAACTCCAAGATCTGCACACAAGGTGCAGAAGTGTAGTATGTGTACAACCAACCCCATGTACTCAATAAGTATCTTGACTAACCTCAGTAAAGTAGTGTAACGGCCCGATCGGTCGTTTGAGCATTTGCACTTCGCTCGGTAGTTTGAGGGCATGAGTAGCTCTGTATGATGTATTATGACTTATGTGAATCGTCGGTGTTGGTTTTCAGGTCACTCATAATAGATTTGGAAGAATGAATTTCATGTTTGAAGCTTTAAGTTAGAAGAGTTGACAAAGTTTGACTTTTGTGTATTTAACCCCGGAACAGAGTTTTAATGGTTTTGTTAGGTCCGAATGGTGATTTTGGAATTGGGCGTATGTCCGGATTGACATTTGGATATTTCTAGAAGGATTCAGTACTAATTGATGAAAGTTGGAAATTTAAATATTTGGAAGTTCGAGTGTTAAATTTGATGATATCAGATTCAGATTGTGGTTCCAGGAATTGAAATAGCTTCATTATGTAATTTTGGACTTGTGTACAAAATTTGAGTTTATTCCGGGTTGATTTGATATGTTTCAGCACGAGTTTTGGAAGTTGAAAGATTCAAAGTTCATTATGTTTGATTTGAGGTGCGATTTATCGTTTCGATGTTGTTATACATGCTTTGAGGCCTCGAGTAGGTCCGCGTTATGTTATAGGGATCGTTGGTATATTCGGACGGGGTCCCGGGTGGCCTGGGTGAGTTTCGGACGAGGTTCAGACCATTTCTCAATTTGTGTTTGGTTGCTGGTAGCTGCTGGTACTGGTGTTCCGCACCTGCGGTTGAAATTGTGCAGGTGCGATGTCGTAGAAGCGACAAAGGGATCGCAGGAGCGGGTATGGAGCTGGAGTAGGGCTCCGCAGATGCGTGTGATGGGCCGCACCTGTGAAAGCGCAGAAGTGGTGCCTTGGGCCGGAGGGGCCAGAGCCGCACCTCCGGGCGCGCAGGTGCGAAGTGAGGTTTTGTAGGAGCGATGACTTCTGGGTTTGGTTTGCTCACAGAAGCGAGATATTTACCGCAGAAGCGGTGGTCGCAGATGCGACGAATTGACCGCATATGCAGAAATGCGGGGCAGAAGCTATATATCGAGGTTTTGGGTTCTTTTACCATATTTTGGGATGTGAGACTAGGATTGAGGCGATTTTGGAGACAAATTTTATCACAAGGATTGGGATAAGTGTTCTTCACTCGGTGTTGATTATATTTCATGATTTTATCTTCATTTTTGGTAATTGGATTATGAGTTTTAAAGAGAAAATTGGGGATTTTAGCCTAAAGCTTCATAGAGTGAGTTTTTGAGTTTTAAATGTCGATTTGGAATCGAATTTGAGTGAAACTAGTATGGTTGGACTCGTAATTGAACGGATTATCGGATTTTATAAGTTTCATCGAGTTTCGAAGTGTGGGCCCGGGTTGGACTTTTTGGTTAATTTTGGGCTTTTGAGTAAATATTCGACCTTTATCAATTGGAATTGTTTCCTTAGGCTTTATTTTACGTATTTGAGTTGCTTTTGGCTATTTTTGAGCCGTTCGGAGGTCGGTACGCACGGGATGGCATTCTGGGAGCATCGTTTGGCTTGCTCGGTATTGGATTTAGCTTGTTCGAGGTAAGTAACACTTCTAACTTTGGTGCTGAGGGTATGAAACCCTGAATTACGTGTTATGTGTTTGGTGTTGAGGTGACGCACATGCTAGGTGACGGACGTGTGGGTATGCACCGTGTGAATTGTGACTCCGTTACTTCTGCGGTACTGTGTAGTTACATGATCTTATCTATAACCATGAAATCGCTATGTACTAGAGCTATTGAGTAGTGATCCAGGTTAGAAACCATGTTTAGGCTACATGCTTATTCTGTTGGGACCCACTGAGGTCATTTCTACTGTTGAGTTGTTTGCTTACATTGCAATTTCATACTCAGTCATGTTCATTCATTTCATATCATATCTCAGTTTCTGTTGCTATATATTGACACATCATATCATTAATTTTGGGCTAGTTTCATGGCATTGTGAGCCCGAGAGACTGGAGAGATTGATGACTAAGTACGGCCGAGAGCCTGATTGTGAGTGATATTATGGGATTGGGTTGTACGCTGCAGCATGTCATATTGATTTATGCCTGGATCTGGCTTATTATGGCACTTCGGCTGAAGGAGCCCCTCCGGAGTCTGTACACAACCCTAGTGAGCACAATTAATTATATTGAGGGATAGATCTTCCTTGGGCATGGATCTTGCCTGAAGAATTTATATTTGGGGATGGATCTTTTCCGGGCTGGATTGGCCTTATACAGTACTGAGTAACTGACTGTTAGTTGATATATATATATATATATATATATATATATTTGGGATAGATCTTCCCTAGGACGAATTGGCCATATACAGTACTGAGTGACTGAGCGTGTCGAGTGATTGAGCATGATGAGTGGAAAGTGTGAGGCAGTGAAATTGAGCACTCTGAGAGTGTGAGTACATGAGTTCATCACTGAGATAAATTGCATTTGACATGCATACTTGAGATACATGCATAGAGACGCATTTCTTTCTGCCACTCCGGTTTGGTGTCATTCATGATTTTACCTGCATATTGACATGTAGGCATAAAGATGTATTCTTCTCATGCCATTTAATAAAGAAGCATCTTATCTGTTATTGGAAAGTTTTTGGAAAAAATCACAGTTTTCAATCTTACTCATATATANGTATGAAACCCTGAATTACGTGTTATGTGTTTGGTGTTGAGGTGACGCACATGCTAGGTGACGGACGTGTGGGTATGCACCGTGTGAATTGTGACTCCGTTACTTCTGCGGTACTGTGTAGTTACATGATCTTATCTATAACCATGAAATCGCTATGTACTAGAGCTATTGAGTAGTGATCCAGGTTAGAAACCATGTTTAGGCTACATGCTTATTCTGTTGGGACCCACTGAGGTCATTTCTACTGTTGAGTTGTTTGCTTACATTGCAATTTCATACTCAGTCATGTTCATTCATTTCATATCATATCTCAGTTTCTGTTGCTATATATTGACACATCATATCATTAATTTTGGGCTAGTTTCATGGCATTGTGAGCCCGAGAGACTGGAGAGATTGATGACTAAGTACGGCCGAGAGCCTGATTGTGAGTGATATTATGGGATTGGGTTGTACGCTGCAGCATGTCATATTGATTTATGCCTGGATCTGGCTTATTATGGCACTTCGGCTGAAGGAGCCCCTCCGGAGTCTGTACACAACCCTAATGAGCACAATTAATTATATTGAGGGATAGATCTTCCTTGGGCATGGATCTTGCCTGAAGAATTTATATTTGGGGATGGATCTTTTCCGGGCTGGATTGGCCTTATACAGTACTGAGTAACTGACTGTTAGTTGATATATATATATATATATATATATATATATATATATATATTTGGGATAGATCTTCCCTAGGACGAATTGGCCATATACAGTACTGAGTGACTGAGCGTGTCGAGTGATTGAGCATGATGAGTGGAAAGTGTGAGGCAGTGAAATTGAGCACTCTGAGAGTGTGAGTACATGAGTTCATCACTGAGATAAATTGCATTTGACATGCATACTTGAGATACATGCATAGAGACGCATTTCTTTCTGCCACTCCGGTTTGGTGCCATTCATGATTTTACCTGCATATTGACATGTAGGCATAAAGATGTATTCTTCTCATGCCATTTAATAAAGAAGCATCTTATCTGTTATTGGAAAGTTTTTGGAAAAAATCACAGTTTTCAATCTTACTCATATATTTGGTGATTTCGGTAAAAGATTTGGGTTTTTACTGATATACTTGAAAAGCAGGCCTATTTTTCTGGAACTGTGAACGAGCTGAGTATTTTATCTCTGAGCTACTTCTTTTATTACTTCCATTATATTGTTATGAGCTGTTGTTGGCTATTGGTGTTGGACCCCGACCTTTGTCCAAGCTCGTCACTGCTTTCAACCTAAGGTTAGGTTTGTTACTTATTGAGTACATGTGGTCGGTTGTACTCATACTACACTTTTGCACCTTGCGTGCAAATTTGGATGCTAATATTGCTGTGTATGGCAGGAGCTGGCATAGAATATGTACATGCGTTCCGGTCATAGCTGCCTCTTGTTCTTGGTAGCTTTAGAATTATTAATCTGTTCATATATATTTCAAACAGATGATGTATTTATTTCATTCCAGCATTGTAAACTCTAAATCTTAGAAGCTCATGATTTGTACTACCTGTCCTGGGCAAATTTTGTATAGAAGCGGTGTATTATAATTTTTTATCTTAATAAATCTCATTAAATTGGATAGTTGTTAATTGGCTTACCTGACGGGTTGGGTTAGGTGCCATCACGGCTAGATGAATTTTGGGTCGTGACAAGTAGTGGCGAGGTTTTTAAATCAAAAGATACTCACTAATATAACATGTAAAGATTGATATGCAATAAAAGAAATACTAGAAGGAACATAGAAGAGGATAAGAACAAATATACAAAGTTGTAAATGACTACCAAAAGAAATCACGGTCAGTTTTCTTATATCATAACCAAACCTTTTCTTAAAGCGATGACCATCAAACAACATAGTAAATCTACGAATCTCCATAGTGTGAGAAATATGTTCAAGATATCAAATCAAATGTCATGGCAACACCCTTCGTGTATTTATCTCATCCTCACCAAATATTTGAATGTATGTCAAATCAAATGGCACGATAACACTCTTCGTGCATTTATCTCATCCTCACCAAGTATATATGTAAAAGTACCAACCAAGTAAAAGAAATGCTAATAACAGTAACAATGAATTGGAAAATACACAAGTAGAGCATACAGACAACAGTAACAGACAGGGTGGGAAGCACAGAAGTAATGATGGCAATTAAGGTAGGAGAACATAAATTACACTATCTAGCAAAGTAGAAGGTTTAGATGAGAGCACAACAAACGAGGAAGGTATGCATGTAATTATAACAAATAAGAAGCTAGACATGATCGTAACAATAATTAACAAATAGGAGGCACAGATAGAATAATAGCAATAAGGAAAAAGGAAAAGACGTGACAACCACAAACGTGATAGAAGTCATAGTTGCAATAGTAAAGACACAGGATAAAGACATAAATGTATACGCAAGGAAAATATATCACAATATAATGCATGTTTCGCTTCCTCTGCTGCACAGAAATACCCTTCGTGTCATTAACATATGATAATATAAAAATAATGGCATGGTATCATCCTTCATGCTTTTACTCTCGTCCTCACATGATAATGTAAATACAATAGCACGGCATCACCCTTTGTGCTTTTACTCTCTTCTTCACATGATAATGTAAATTAAATGGCACAACATTATCCTTCATGCATGATAATGTATATGAAATGGTACGACATCACCCTTCGTGCTTTACACTCTCTCACATAATAATATAAATGCAATGGCACGACATCACCCTTCGTGCTTTACACTCTTCCTCACCAAGCGCATGTATAGGAAGCATGGATAACATCATGAAGAGTAGTTCAACAAATACACCATGTGAACATCAATCACAACTCTCGAGCCAATAACAATTTAATAAACCTCAAGAATCTCATTGTTCAAGTATCTCGACAAAACTCAAACATTCTTTTCAACACAAGTATGGAACCCAAGTACCTCAGAACTACAGTCATAGTTATACATGTGTTCATGATTAGGTATAGTGATGATCGAATTGAGCATATCAAAAGTTTCACAAAAAGGCCGTCAAATTAATTCTAGTTATGACAAGCTAAATCATGGTTTGTAGTTTTGAAATTCAAATTCACAAAAAGGTTGTCAAAACCCGAATCGAAGGGTAGGTCTTGACTACCATATCCCCAGCCCTCATGAGTTCAAATATGTGTTTAGTTTTTAAATCCGAATCCAATTCGACTCTAAATCTCAAATTTTTATTTTTCAAATATTAGTCAAAATCCCCAAAATCTCTCTTCAAATTTCATGATATAGATATTATAACTCATAAATAATCATGTTATGTAATTAAAGTTGAATTAAAATCACTTACCCAATGATTGTGCATGAAAATCGCTCCTCAAAATTGCCTCCCACAGAGTCTAGAACTCCAAATGTGATAAAATGAGACTAAGTCCCGAAATGCCCAGCTATAAACAAGCTGCTGATGTCACGTTTGCGATAGGAGGTTCGCAAATGCGACCTCCACAAATGTGACCAGAAGATCGCAAAAGCGAACTCTGCCCAGCCCCATCAAATGTCGCAAATGCGAAAATAGGTCGTATCGCAAAAGCTGCAAATAGAACGCAAATGCGAAAGGGCCACAGCCCACCAAAAGTCACAAATGTGCGGCTTTTATCGCAAATACGAACTTAACCAAAGTTCTCAGACCTCACAAATGCGGATCCCTCTTCACAAATGTGAGGTCCGCAAATGCGAACAAAATCTCGCATTTGCGAGACTTGAAGCACCAACTAATAACCAACAAAACTAAAACAAAACAAAATGCTCTGGAATGCATCCGAAACTCATTCGAAACCAAGTCTAAAAAATCATACGAACTTGCTTGTGCGATCAAAGCACCAAGATAACATTCGGAACCATGAATCGGACACCAAAATCGTCACGACCCAAAATTCACTATAGGCCACGCTGGCGCCCAACGCTGTCGTTAGGCAAGCCAACACTTAATTATTTATTTTATATTTTTTTTAAATCACGAATATTATTTAGATAGAGAGGTCAGTGCATTAAAATAAATCATAGTTACGTATAGTTTGATTAAAATAATAAGTAAAAGTGTATCAATGTAAGACAATCCATAAACAAATTCTAGAACACCCCTAAAACCTGGTATCATAAGTGCATGAGCAACTACTAGAAGGAACCATAACAATACAACATCTGTATGGAATACAAGTTAGACATGAAAATGTAAATAATTCTGATGGAGACTCTGTAGGTTGTGGATCGTAACATAGGATGCAGCTTACCGTAAAGTCCTTGCAATAACCACGCCTTTGCGCCCAAAAGACCATCAGAAATATATACCTGCACAATAAGTGCAATAGTGTAGCATGAGTATGTAAATCAACGTGTATCCAGTAAGTATCTAGCCTAACTCCGGAGAAGTAGCGACGAGGGGTCTCCATCAACACTTATTAGTGGTCCAATAAATCGAATACAGTAGAAAGTAAGCAAGTATGAGGCATAGTAAATAAATAGTGTAAACAAATATATGTACGTGGTACGATCCTCCATTGAACAGTAAACACAAACTCTCAAGTACCGGCTACCTCCTCAACCGGAGTATATATAAAATGGTCCCCACCAGATAGGTCGTCACAACTCAAATCAGGAAAACTCACGGATATACTGGCTTCTTGTCAAATATTACGCACGATTTTGCCGAGGCGAACAACCCGATCCCATAAGAGTGTTTCATGAAGTTGCTGAGGCGAACGACCCGATCCCATAAGAGTATTTTTTAGAAATGCCAAGGCGAACGGTCCGATCCCATAAGAGTATATGATACATGATACTACCGAGGCGAACGACCCGATCCCATAAGAATATGATACTGTCGAGGCGAATGGCCCGATCCCAT
>AWOL01S0198683.1:0-14841 GCA_000715115.1 Nicotiana otophora | reverse complement strand
ATCGGATTTGAACCGATGACTTACGCCTTACCATGGCGTTACTCTACCACTGAGTTAAAAGGGTCATTTTGATTTAATTCCGAAATTATTCACTATGTGGATAAAATATCTATATGTACATATATTATAAACATAAGTATGTATGCATAAGTACATGAAGTATATACATAGTGTCTAGTGGCTCATTGTTGAATAATAAAATGGATTTACCTAGGAAGTCTAGGAGAAAATGCAATGAATTGTTTCAAGACCGACTCGAATTGCTTTTTTTCTTTTATTGAATTGATGCCACCAGAACAAAATTCACTTGATTGATACATGTAAATATACCTAGCAATTCAACATAAAATTCAAGATATTTCATCGAATCATGGAATGAAGAGATTCTACTTGCCTCCTGAACTAAATTCTTGGAGAAAAAAGAATTTTCTTCTTGATCCCGCTTACTAGATTTCTCTTTTGTTAATTTTCTGTCTTAGTGGGAGGGAGATAAGGATATCTCGTTTTAACAATGAATCAAATGAAAGTGAAAGAAATCGAATTTCACACCTTTTTCCTTTTCTGACGGACCAATCATTCCCTGCAAAAATCCTACTCTTCCTTATTATTTCTATTTTTTGTATTTATTACTTTTTTATTTATAAATAAAAAAAGAAAATTCTAAATAAAATTCGAAATATTAAATAATCTAAACTAAAATAATCGAAATAAATTCAATTAAAATCATTCTAAAATAAAATNTGTATAGGAAAGGAATAACAATTTATTCCTATAATTTTTCCTATAGAAAATCTAGTAACAAGAAGATTTAATCGGAAATATCGACAAATTCTTGTGGAGTCCAAAACAAAACAATGAAATAAAAAAAAAATCAACTGCTCCAATTTCATCTATATCGAATTTTAATATCAGAATAGCGGATATAGTCATGATTCAATAGGTCAGGTCCACTTACTTTTTCTTTTGTTGATTTCTAACCTTTCGAATGGATTTGGTTGGTATAATGGAAAATAGGAATATTCGGTGATTCAAGAAGTGACTTTTCATTATTCAGAAATTCATAATAATGAAAATTGACTAAACAAATGTTCAACTTTATAACTAAGTATAATGATAATGTATTATCCAGTTAGTTACTTTTTTTATTACAAATAAAAATACAATTCTCCCCTCAAATATGAATACTAGATTGGAGTTTTACAAAGCCCCTTATCGGATTTGAACCGATGACTTACGCCTTACCATGGCGTTACTCTACCACTGAGTTAAAAGGGCCTTTTTGATTTAATTCCGGAATTATTCACTATGTGGATAAAATATCTATATGTACATATATTATAAACATAAGTATATATGCATAAGTACATGCAGTAGATACATAGTGTCTAGTGGCTCATTGTTGAATAATAAAATGGATTTACCTAGGAAGTTTAGGAGAAAATGCAATGAATTGTTTCAAGACCGACTCGAATTGCTTTTTTTCTTTTATTGAATTGATCCCACCAGAACAAAATTAACTTGATTGATACATGTACATACACCTAGCAATTCAACATAAAATTCAAGATATTTCATCGAATCATGGAATGAAGAGATTCTACTTGTCTCCTGAACTAAATTCTTGGAGAAAAAAGAATTTTCTTCTTGATCCCGCTTACTAGATTTCTCGTTTGTTAATTTCCTGTCTTGGTGGGAGGGAGATAAGGATATCTCGTCTTAACAATGAATCAAATGAAAGTGAAAGAAATCGAATTTCACACCTTTTTCCTTTTCTGACGGACCAATCATTCCCTGCAAAAATCCTACTCTTCCTTATTATTTCTATTTTTTGTATTTATTACTTTTTTTATTTATAAATAAAAAAAGAAAATTCTAAATAAAATTCGAAATACTAAATAATCTAAACTAAAATAATCGAAATAAATTCAATTGAAATAATTCCAAAATAAAAAAAAAAAATACTACTACTAGATTTCTAATGGCGATTCTAAAGAATAATTCATCAATGACGAATAAAAAAAAATTCTATGCAATTCTGAAAGGGGGAAAGATCCCTCGGATAGAATCATTCGATTATATTGACAATTTCAAAAAACTGATCATACTATGATCATAGTATGATGGCGGTTGGTCAAGCAGGCCCCCATCGTCTAGTGGTTTAGGACATCTCTCTTTCAAGGAGGCAGCGGGGATTCGAATTCCCCTGGGGGTAGGGTACTACGAAAGGAAGTTGATCATGGATTACCAATAAGTCTAAAATTGATTCTTCCTGGGTCGATGCCCGAGCGGTTAATGGGGACGGACTGTAAATTCGTTGGCAATATGTCTACGCTGGTTCAAATCCAGCTCGGCCCAAAAATTCGCCAATCCGCCATGAGATGATATAACCCCCTTTGTACTTCAGAAATACCCGATCCGGAGATAAAAAAGAATCAAATTTTCTGCTAGATCCCGTATTTCCCTGGGATTGTAGTTCAATTGGTCAGAGCACCGCCCTGTCAAGGCGGAAGCTGTGGGTTCGAGCCCCGTCAGTCCCGATGTATCCAATAAATATATCAATAAACCTCTCTCTTTTTATGAATTTTATGAAGGGGACCGGGGGCAGAATTTCATTGTCAAAGCAAAGAGGAAATCCTTATTTCTTTTTTCTTTCCTTTTGGTAGGAGAAAGACATATGCGGTTGGATTAGTACAATTATTGGTAGCATTATAGTCAGTATTCCAAGAAATGCTGGCTTTTTCGATTGCCCCCGATGCATGTAATGGAATCGAGTACTATACCTTTTTGAGGCGCGCGTACACAAGGGGAATTCCTTTCTTAGCCAATACAAAATTTAATATAAGAAAATACTTTTCAGAAAAAACAAAAAAAAAACAATTTATTTTTCTGGCTACGGATTTATGGAACCTCACTTACTAGTTTGAAGTTAAAAAATTGATTTCATGCAAATTGCACACTGAACTTTTGGTATAGGTATCCCGGGGCTAATAATCTACGAAGAAAGGAGGGGAAAGGGCAGATCAACCAAAGATCCTACTCCTCTTAGAAAGGGGAATAAACCATTTTTCCTATTTTTCATTTTGTTTTAAGGCCCCATCAACGAAAGAATNGAGGGGAAAGGGCAGATCAACCAAAGATCCTACTCCTCTTAGAAAGGGGAATGAATCATTTTTCCTATTTTTCATTTTGTTTTAAGGCCCCATCGACGAAAGAACAAATCGGAAAATAGTCAATTTGATGAATATTCATTTTATACGGTCTCATCTTTATCACACTTCTTTGTCTTCCAAGTCAAAAGTAGTTTAGTTCTAAACTCTTTTCTTTTTCCATTTAGCTTTTATTGTTTGTTTGGGTTTGTAACTTTGTGACCACTGGAAGTGGAAGAGCTATTTGATGAGACTTCATCAGATGATTGTACAAGAAGGAACTAGATAGATTAGAGAGAAAAAATGATAATAATAAATAAATAAAGAAATTTTANTTCAATAGGTCAGGTCCACTTACTTTTTCTTTTGTTGATTTCTAACCTTTCGAATGGATTTGGTTGGTATAATGGAAAATAGGAATATTCGGTGATTCAAGAAGTGACTTTTCATTATTCAGAAATTCATAATAATGAAAATTGACTAAACAAATGTTCAACTTTATAACTAAGTATAATGATAATGTATTATCCAGTTAGTTACTTTTTTTATTACAAATAAAAATACAATTCTCCCCTCAAATATGAATACTAGATTGGAGTTTTACAAAGCCCCTTATCGGATTTGAACCGATGACTTACGCCTTACCATGGCGTTACTCTACCACTGAGTTAAAAGGGCCTTTTTGATTTAATTCCGGAATTATTCACTATGTGGATAAAATATCTATATGTACATATATTATAAACATAAGTATATATGCATAAGTACATGCAGTAGATACATAGTGTCTAGTGGCTCATTGTTGAATAATAAAATGGATTTACCTAGGAAGTTTAGGAGAAAATGCAATGAATTGTTTCAAGACCGACTCGAATTGCTTTTTTTCTTTTATTGAATTGATCCCACCAGAACAAAATTAACTTGATTGATACATGTACATACACCTAGCAATTCAACATAAAATTCAAGATATTTCATCGAATCATGGAATGAAGAGATTCTACTTGTCTCCTGAACTAAATTCTTGGAGAAAAAAGAATTTTCTTCTTGATCCCGCTTACTAGATTTCTCGTTTGTTAATTTCCTGTCTTGGTGGGAGGGAGATAAGGATATCTCGTCTTAACAATGAATCAAATGAAAGTGAAAGAAATCGAATTTCACACCTTTTTCCTTTTCTGACGGACCAATCATTCCCTGCAAAAATCCTACTCTTCCTTATTATTTCTATTTTTTGTATTTATTACTTTTTTTATTTATAAATAAAAAAAGAAAATTCTAAATAAAATTCGAAATACTAAATAATCTAAACTAAAATAATCGAAATAAATTCAATTGAAATAATTCCAAAATAAAAAAAAAAAATACTACTACTAGATTTCTAATGGCGATTCTAAAGAATAATTCATCAATGACGAATAAAAAAAAATTCTATGCAATTCTGAAAGGGGGAAAGATCCCTCGGATAGAATCATTCGATTATATTGACAATTTCAAAAAACTGATCATACTATGATCATAGTATGATGGCGGTTGGTCAAGCAGGCCCCCATCGTCTAGTGGTTTAGGACATCTCTCTTTCAAGGAGGCAGCGGGGATTCGAATTCCCCTGGGGGTAGGGTACTACGAAAGGAAGTTGATCATGGATTACCAATAAGTCTAAAATTGATTCTTCCTGGGTCGATGCCCGAGCGGTTAATGGGGACGGACTGTAAATTCGTTGGCAATATGTCTACGCTGGTTCAAATCCAGCTCGGCCCAAAAATTCGCCAATCCGCCATGAGATGATATAACCCCCTTTGTACTTCAGAAATACCCGATCCGGAGATAAAAAAGAATCAAATTTTCTGCTAGATCCCGTATTTCCCTGGGATTGTAGTTCAATTGGTCAGAGCACCGCCCTGTCAAGGCGGAAGCTGCGGGTTCGAGCCCCGTCAGTCCCGATGTATCCAATAAATATATCAATAAATCTCTCCCTTTTTATGAATTTTATGAAGGGGACCGGGGGCAGAATTTCATTGTCAAAGCAAAGAGGAAATCCTTATTTCTTTTTTCTTTCCTTTTGGTAGGAGAAAGACATATGCGGTTGGATTAGTACAATTATTGGTAGCATTATAGTCAGTATTCCAAGAAATGCTGGCTTTTTCGATTGCCCCCGATGCATGTAATGGAATCGAGTACTATACCTTTTTGAGGCGCGCATACACAAGGGGAATTCCTTTCTTATCCAATACAAAATTTAATATAAGAAAATACTTTCCAGAAAAAACAAAAAAAAAAACAATTTATTTTTCTGGCTACGGATTTATGGAACCTCACTTACTAGTTTGAAGTTAAAAAATAGATTTCATGCAAATTGCACACTGAGCTTTTGGTATAGGTATCCCGGGGCTAATAATCTACGAAGAAAGGAGGGGAAAGGGCAGATCAACCAAAGATCCTACTCCTCTTAGAAAGGGGAATGAATCATTTTTCCTATTTTTCATTTTGTTTTAAGGCCCCATCGACGAAAGAACAAATCGGAAAATAGTCAATTTGATGAATATTCATTTTATACGGTCTCATCTTTATCACACTTCTTTGTCTTCCAAGTCAAAAATAGTTTAGTTCTAAACTCCTTTCTTTTTCCATTTAGCTTTTATTGTTTGTTTGGGTTTGTAACTATGTGACCACTGGAAGTGGAAGAGCTATTTGATGAGACTTCATCAGATGATTGTACAAGAAGGAACTAGATAGATTAGAGAGAAAAAAAGAACAGATGAGAAAAAATGATAATGATAAATAAATAAAGGAATTTTGGATTGGGTCAGGAATCCAAGTTTGGGGCGGTATGGATAAAAGAACTTCCTATGTTATACTATTCAATTCTCGACGACGAATTGATTTGATAGCTCAGATATTGTTATTCATGATATTGATCCGATTCAAGATCATCGAGAGGTAATATTCATTCATTGAATTTACAGGCCAAAGACTTATCATCTCTATGGGATTAAATCCCGAGTTATTGCGAAGTAAAAAACCGATGAGATTATGGAAGTAAATATTCTTGCATTTATTGCTACTGCACTATTTATTCTAGTTCCTACCGCTTTTCTACTTATCATTTACGTAAAAACAGTCAGTCAAAACGATTAATTATTAACTAATTTGAATGAAATTTGACTTCTGAGTTCTTAGCCAAAATTGACGAAATAAAATGAAAAAGATTCTAATTTCATGTCTTAAATGAAATGAGTGGACTAGAATCGGCAGTATTCTAATAGATCGATAGTATGGTAGAAAGAAAGATTCATCTATTTCTTTCTACCATACTATTTATTAGTTAGATTGTAGTTATAAAGCTGCGCCCCCTGGAATAAAATAAAGATAGAGGCTGCATTTGATATGGATCTTTTGATATGGATCTATAGATCAATCTACAATATTATCTTGATATATGTGAATATCAATTCCATATATGGGATTGACATAGCATCCAATTCCATTTATTTGCTATATCTATTTGTTCTGATCAATCTGAATTACTCTTATGTCTTATAGTTTGAATTACTAGATTTTTGATTTCCAATCTGAATCTCGGTATCTATTGAAAGAATCAAATCAATGAAGGAAAAGCGATAGATATAGGCAGATTCAAAAAATCACGTAGTAATCTTTTTTTTTTTAACATTCCCAAGAAGTAATTGAGTAAACCATTGACAGTAGTTCCACGGGCATCGAAAAGGAAGAGTAAACCTCACCGATTTTTAACGCCTGAACCATGATATGAAATAAGTCGATAAAGCATAAATCCAATTTCAAAAATTCGAAAGCGGTAAATGCGCAATATGTGACTCACCTGAAGATCTTATTCTGCATAGTATCTCGTTAGACAACCACTATGTTTATATCCTTTCTTTCTCATACAAAGTGCGTATACACTTAACAAAACCACCTCTTCTTTGAACAGTAAAGAGAGAAACAAATAAACAAATAAAAAAGGGTCCGGCCCTCCTCAGTATCACCTGGTAAGAGACCGTTCATTGGAATAGAAAATTTCGGAAGAATTAGGTTCGAATAAATTTACTGGGATCCTTTTCCTTTCGAACTACAAACATGGGAATCGTTGAAATAGCTCTTTGATTGAAAGAGGATGATTCCTATAATACATTACTCCAGTCGAGTCCAATGGAATTTCAAAATGAAGATATTTTTATTTTGTTCAAAACGTGTTGCAGAACGATCTAGAAAGCAATTGATATTGATACAGTTTGCTTCCTTAACTCAATTAGTAGGACCCCTAGAGTCCACTTCTTCCCCACACTACGAGTGAAAGGGAAAAAGTAAAGACTACCATTAAAGCAGCCCAAGCAAGACTTACTATATCCATATGAATTATGTCCCCTATCTCTATAAATATAAAGGAATTGTTCCATTATTCCTCACTAATAATAGTGGAATCAATGGCGCAGAGTCAAAAAGAACGAAGACTATTAATAAACCAATCCAATAAATTCGCTCATTTTATAAGAAATTCCTATATGATTTCTAATCGGGAAAGATTAAACACAAGCAAAATCTGCAGTAACATCTCAAGGGAATGTTACTAATGGAACATGTAGGAATAATAGGTCCTATTCTTTTTTTGTTGACCCTCATTTCAATTGATTGGATGCTTGAGCACTCAGAGATTTTCGTGAGTTCCTCGTATATAATAAAGTATCTTCCGCCCCCTTCCACAACTATTTAGATTTCCTATCGGGCTTTCCAATCTAATTATGTCCATACTCCCAAGTTAGTTCATTATTTTTATTGATGACCTTTCTTTAATTTGGTCATTATCCAGTAACTTGGGGAGCGTTCTAACTAGGAGTACTTTGATTGTTTTGTCATAAGATAGTATTTTCTCATTGACATGATAATATATGATGGAGATCTGCTAGTCTTAGTTAATAAATTTATAGAGTTTATGTTTTTCATAATTTAAAATGCTATGACTAATGTATTTCTTAAGCCATAAATATTTGTTGGAAGCATAATTGCTAGCAAGAAATGAAACGACATAATAAAAGATCTCCCGCCCAAAGTTCTCTATGTGTGTTACCTCCGAGAAGACCTTACTTGCGGGATTACGGTATGTATTCACAATTGTCCGCAAGGAAGTTGAACATGTATCCCGCTTATTCAATTTCATTTGACACGCTATTCATTATAATGTGTTATTATGCTAACAATGCTTGCTTTGCATTTGTTTTGAAGTAGTTAGTCTATCAGAGAAGAATTTGAGAGGATCTAAATCCTTAGTGACTAAAGATCCAATGAGCACTATTAATAGTATGTCCGAGAGGCTCGAGGAAGAGTCTCAGTGCAGTATGGCCTATTATATATGCCATTAGTTGAGGTAAGATGGTGGGTTCTAGTCCCATCGCACCATAATAACAAAATTTTGGGTTCAAGTTCCAACATATGAGACCCAACACGCTATTATGAGACCAAGACATCAGATATAAGTTCTGATGCACATGATGAGATAGGACGTTGGGTTTGAGTGCCGATGTATTATGGCTTAAAACGCCTTTATATGGGTAAGGCATTGGGTTTGAGTCCCAATGTACCATATTGATGATATAAGGATGACTAAAGAAAAATAATGTATTTTTCATGAAAAAGCATGAAGCTTTTCCTACTTGATTTGCTCCATTTTTGAAGTGAATGTGATAGCAGTGCATGATAAGTCTAAATAAAGACAAGTGGTAGGCCAATGAATGTGGGCGTGCGAAAGACCAAAATAATAATAGTTATCATTATGGTAATTATAAAAATGGAGAACAAGGCAATGTTTACCATCAAATTGGTATAAAAAAAAAGCACAACGCTATGATTATACTCTATTCTTTGAAGAGAATGTGACTTGTGATAAACATTGAGAATGCAGACTCATTCCTGAAAGTGAATGTGAAGATATATATGTGATAAATATTATGCATAATAATGTACTTATACATGGTTGGATAAATACTACGACTCACCTCTAAGGGAGGTTTGAGACAAAGAAAGATAATGAATATTACTATGTAGTTACATGAATATATCATTGGTCGCATACATGTGAAAAAACTTATTTTTTTGTCATGCCTTATAAAAGTTATTAAAAGCAAAATTAAAGCAAGAAATTATTTTGCTTATGATGATTTTGAACATGCCAGTTATTATGATATTTTCTCTTTATAAAGAAGACATTCATTATATGGATGGTGTGACAAAAGATCTTATAGTACAAAAGTAGTTAAGAGATCTGAAAGAACTAATTTGTTACTACCCGGATGAATAAAATTGTTCATGACATTAATATTGTAGTAAGTCTCAAAAGAAATATTTTGATTTACAAATATATTAGCCAAAGTGGTTGGGATATTAAGATTATAAATGAAAATAAGATTGAATATATTTATATTACTATAATCATACCGGGTAAATATGAAAGGTTACCTGACTTTTCTTCTATTTGTACTACACAAATGTATTCATGATGATGCAATCACATGCCACAAGTAATGTCACGACCCAATTTCACTTATAGGTCGTGATGGCGCCCAACATAACAGCTAGGCAAGCCAACTAATAAATTAAACATATATCGATAAAATTTAAATCCAAGAAAAATAATAAGACACTAAATTCTACCAATGTGTGTACCAAGACCTGGTGTCATAAGTGTATGAGCATCTAGTAGATTATACAAAACTCCAAATACTGTCTGAAATGAAAATAGACAGAATTAAGAATACAAGAAGAGGCATTGGTAGCTGCAGGACGGCTCAGAAAGGTAGCTCACCATTACGCCCCTGGATAACGAGGATGTGCGATGATAGGTCCTCCACTAGTATCTGTCTCAGATCCTGCACAAAAAGTGCAGCAAGTGTAGCATGAGTACGTAAACAACGTGTATCCAGTAAGTATCAAGCCTAATCTCGAAGTGGTAGAGACGAGATGACAGACTTTGACACTCACTAAGGGTCAACAGAAATAAATGAAATAAATTATAATTATTCAAATCAGCATGATTCATAGAGTTAACAATAATTTTATTCAATTACTAGAAATAATAAAAATCCTTCAAATGCAACAATTTCCAATTTATCAAATAGCTTTACAAGCTGCAATAAACTGTCCAAGTATCGTGTAATCTTTATTATTATTAAGCACGATTTATGCCGAGGTCATACGGCCCGATCCAGAGTTTCGTGTACACTGCCGAGGGACTTGCAACATGATCCATAGATGCATCTATCCTCCGAGGCATTCGGCCCGATCCACAAGAAAGGAGGACATTTTCTTATGTACCTCCGAAATGAGAGTATATTTATTATAAGATAAATTCAGGAGGAAGAACAATTTTTCTTAACAATTAATCAATTTAAACAGAAATTCAAGCATATGAGATTTTCATCCTTTAATATTTTTATCTAAGAATTCACGACATATATATAAATATATCAAATAATTTAATTAAGTAAAAACTATCATTTACACAAGTAATTCATGTTTTTGAGTCCCAAACTACCTGGACTTTAGCATTAATAGTAGCTACGCACGGACTCTCATCACCTCGTACGTACGTAGCCCCCACAATTAGCAACAATTATTTAATTTAATCAACTATGAGGTAATTTTCCCCTCACAGGATTAGACAAGAGACTTACTTCGTCTTGCTCCAATTTAATCCACTAGTATACCTTTTCCTCGATTATCCAACTTCGATTGGCTCGAATCTACCCAAAATTAATTCGATACAATTACTAAAATTTATAGGAATCAATTCTATAAGGAAATACTATATTTTTAATAAAAATCCCGAAATTAATTAAAACAATCGTCCGTGGGGCCCACATCTCGGAATCCGGCGAAAGTTACGAAATCTGACAACTCATTCAATTACGAGTCCAACCATACTAGTTTCACTTAAATCCGACTCCGAATTGATACCGAAATCACAAAAATTCGTTTCTAAATATTTCCCAAATTTACATCTCAAAACACTAATTAAATGGTGAAAACAATGATATATTTGTATATATAGACCAAATCCGAATTAGAATCACTTACCCCCAATATCTTTCCTTGAAAATCTATCCAAAATCGCCTCTGCTCAACCTCCAATTTATTAAAAATGGCGAATGGGACGAATGCCCTCTTTTATAATTCTGCCCAGGCAGCCTTCGGAACTGGGCCTCAAACTAGGCCTCGATCATGGACCTCGAGCCTAGGCCTCGATCGTGGCTTCGATCACAGGCTCGAGCCTAGACCTCGGTCATGGCCTCGATTATGGCATCGAGCCTGGTCCTTCGATCATAGCCTCGATCATGGCATCGAGCCTGAGCTTTCGATTGTGACCCTAGATCTTGGGTCTCGATCCTGGCCCTCGAGCATTACCTTCGATCATGGCCCTCGAGCTGGACCTTCGATCATGGCTTCGATACACAAGCTCGAGCCTGAGCCTCGTAAACCCTGGGCTTGATACCTGGGCTCGATATCTGGGCTCGATACCAGTCACGATCCAAAATACCACCACAGGCGTCGTGATGGCACCTAGTCTGTAAGACTAGGTAAGCCGATTTTTATTACATTTTGAAGCCTTTTTTTTAACTAACAACGGAAATAATTACAATATACAACTTCCCAAGACTGGTAGTACTGAGTCACGAACTCTAACTGGATACATAGAATGATCACGAGGATCGAATATACAATATTGTTTGATTACAAGTTAACAGTACAATGAAATGAAAAGACTCCAAGGGACTGCAACGACCAAGTATCTCTACCTTGAATCCTTATGATTCCGCTTTAATTCCGCTCAAGTCCGTTATCTTCAAAACCTGGATCTGCACAAAAATGTGCAAAAGTGTAGTATAAGTACGCCACGGTCTGTACCCAGTAAGTATCAAGATTAACCTCAATGGAGTAGAGACGAGGTACAATCAAGACACTCACTAGTCTAATAGCATGTGCAATATAATGTACAAGATAGTATGAAACATATAACAATAAGGATATCATAAAACAACCAGTGATATACACAGCAAAACAACATAACACCATTTAATATCGCTCAACAAATAATAATACAAGTATACCCAATTAAATCAAATTCTTCAAATATTTGTCCTTCGCATATAATTCTACCAAATACTCTCTTTCAAATATAATTTTCCTCAAATAAATATCTTTCAAATATAATTCTTTCATAATAAAAATCCTTCCAAATAAATATTTTGAATAAAATTCTTCAATTAAAAAGTCACCATGTGACACCTCATTTCATAATCATAAGAAATACGGGTCTCGGCCCATTTTTTTCATATCTCCACGACACTTCATGCCCATAATTAAATCATCATATTTTTCTGGTACATCGTGCCCTCATTTCATATCTCAACTGCACGGACAACTCACGTGCCAAATATCATTATCATTTAATCACAATACCTCGTGCCCACATTTCATATCACAACCACACGGACAATTCACATGCCAATATCCTCAATGTATATAAGATCCACATGATTAATTTATTTCCACTAAAGTGAGTTTAAAAGTTTTTAAATCAAGTAAGAAATCAACATAGAATTGAATTTATTTTTAAAAATCATTTGGGTGAAGAAAATAACTTTGCACTTATATCAAAGCTTCAGATAAACTACTGGTTTGGTTGTAAAACTATTTAATTTAAAACATAATAATAATTTTTTTTATTTAAATCATCTCAATCATCGAAAATCAGTAAGAAAAATCAGAAATACACTTCTTCAGAGTCTCGTGCTAAAAGGCCAAAATCAACACAATACAACTAGGAGCACAAAACATATAATAATAAAGTCAACTAGTACATCACGAAAGAAGACAAGAATTTACATACTAAATGAAACAAAATCACCCAAGGCAAGAACATGAATAAAGAAATATCAACAGGGCACTCCCGAGGTACCGCCTCGTAGTCCCAAATCATAAATAAATTCACAATATCTCATTTACTTATATCACCGCGGGAGCCTTCACATTTAATTTTAAAGAAATTACTTTCCCGAAATAGCATCCCGCATTTTAGCCATCCTTATCACACCACATGGCTTCTAGTAGTTCCCCTACTAGCCACGCGTTTCAAGCCACCCTTATCTCACCGCATGCGTTTCAACACCCTGGCCTTATATCACCGCATGACTTCTAGTAGTTCCCCTACTAGCCACGCGTTTCAAGCCACCCTTATCCCACTGCATGCGTATCAATATCACAATATTTCACAAATCGCACCTCAAGTGCTCAAATATCACATCATAATATAACTTGCACCTCAAGTGCCCAAATATTACAGCATTTCACAAATTGCACATCAAGTGCTCAAATCTTACAACATATCACAGATTGCACATCAAGTGCTCAAATCTTACAACATATCACAAATTGCACATCAAGTGCTCAAATCTTACAACATATCACAAATTGCACATCAAGTGCTCAAATCTTACAACATATCACAAACTGCACATCAAGTGCCCAAATATTACAACTTGCCACAGAAATCAACAATACATTATTTTCCACAATAAGGAGCACATGGCTCGACCATAAGGTGCACAACACCCAAAAATAATTAATAGAGATAGAAATTACTCAACATAAAGCAAAGTCTTCATTAAATTCAAATTTTTAATAATTATATAAACACCTCTTCTTAAGCTCATTTAATTAATTATTTGAAGAGAAAAAATCCATAATAAAATTAAATTCCAATAATTATCAAACCAACAAATTAACGGAATTACATAAATAATCAAGTAACAATCACATCAAATTGTCATATAACAACAGATTCAACAACAAGGATTTAGGCACGACAAATTGATAATTAAATATATACAAACAATTATCCAATTTACCACACAATATGCTCAAGATTTTAACTCAATAAAATTTACACATATAAGCCCGAGTACGTACTCGTCGCCTCGCATACACGGCTTTTCACATTTCATAAATGGCACATAAGACTCGATGCCTAAGGGGTAATTCCGCCACTCGAGGTTAAGCAAGGCACTTACCTTTTTGAAGTTAGGACGATATTCCAAGATCGTCTTCTTGCTCGAATTGACCTCCGGACCGCTCAAATCTATCCAAATTAATTGCATAACTTCATTAAAAATTCGTCAAAAATAATTCTGGATAATAATATGTCGACTTAAAAATTTATTCCAAAAAGTCAATAAAAGTCAATGTGTGGGGCCCGCCCCTCGGAACCTGACATAATTTTCATGAAATCCTAACACCCATTCCGATATGAGTTCAACCATGCCAATTTTATCGAATTCCAATAACAACTCGACTTCCAAATCTTAAATTTTCGTTTTTGAAAGATTTTTCAAAAATCTTGATTTTCCTCCATTAAATCCGAATTAAATGATGGATTCAAAGACATAATCATGGAAATTAATCAAAACTGGATAAGAATCACTTACCCCAAACACCCATCAAAGAATATCTCCACAAATCGCCTTCTACCGAGCTCCCAATTTGATTTTGAGTTATGAACTCAAACCCCCATTTTTGGGACTTTTAATTCTGCCCACATACACCTTCTTCGTGTTTGTGAAGGCCAAAAACCCAGCTGCCTCAAATCCTTCTTCGCGTTCGCGTGACCAGAGTCGCGTTCGCGAAGGCC